>PPHD01010751.1:0-12678 GCA_002909625.1 Bambusicola thoracicus | reverse complement strand
ATACAACTTGTTTAATAAAACAGAAAGAAAAAGATATTCTAGTTTCTTGCCAAATAATGCAATAATATATGGTTCGAAAAGTCTTGGTTAATAATATTTAAAATGCTGATACAAATCACATGGAGAAGATGAAGGAAATTATACAGCTTGAGCCTTTTTGTTCATTCTGCAAATTCAAAAGACATGTTCTTATATGTAGATATATACATGCATATATTTATATATTTTTATACATATAAAATTTCACTGCTGAAGTCAAGGGAAATCCTCCAGACTAAGCGTTAAGTGACCAAGAAGGAGCCGAAGTGTCCTCATACAAAAAGGTCAGTAATCATTTTAATTTATACAGATGAAAATTACCCAATCTGTAGTGATTTGCTTGTGGTTATCTTTCAGAAATATTCAGGGAGGACTCTGCTGCTACTGAAATGATGTAAATAATCAGAAAATTAAGTTGGAGATATATGCAATCTATAATAATTTCCAGCCTTTTACTAGCTATTGTAAAAATATGATCTGTGTTTAATAATGTGGGTTTCAGAGAGGTGATGAGTAGAAATCATCCTGCTATATTCTCAAAGATTTTACATTCCATTTTCTTCCTTATTTTTCTAGTTATTCAATATTTATTTATCAGTATAATTCCTTCAAAAATACCTTTTCGATTTGTCCTGTTTTATGGGTAGAAGGAGGTCTCACACACTGCTGTATTTGTTGCATTTTATGAAACTTGGCGGGAGTAAGTGAAGATATCCTGTATTTCCTTAACTTTAAAGAAAATAGACCTCATGTACGGCTGGAAATGAGAGAAAAGGAAGCCTTATAATTGCATAACCCAAGAGTAAATTCCCAACAGTAGTGCCCTGCAACTGCTTAGAAATTAAAATCAATCAGCGATAGTAACTCTGTCTTTAAGAAAGCAGAGTTAATTATTTCCAGCTCTTACAAAACATTAATTCTCTGTAAGTCAGATTTACTGGCTACACCTGTGCTAATAAATAAAACAGATTGAGACTTGTTCTCTGTCCATAAGGCAAAAATAGCACGTCTCATCCATACAATTAAAATTTCTTTCCTCCCAAAACAGGGTTCCTTTGTGAACAATATCATCTATTGAGACTACCCTGTGCTCTTAAACTGTGTCCAGCAGCTTCCTGTAGGAGTGCTGGCAGGCACAGAACAAAGCTGTGTCAGAAACCATGTAAAGAACTTAAAAATATATGCAATTGCTTGTTTATAACTGAGCTATATGCCTTTCTTTTTGGGATTGCTACTACTGTGTATAACCACTCCAGGAGAATCTGAAACACTTACTAATACAATTTTTGAGAAATTTGATCAAAATGCTGGATTCAGGTTTGCATAAGCCAGGATTAATCTCTGCCAACTTTAGTTACTTAAAAATAAATCTAACCTACAAAAGTTCTACTCTTTCTATATTAGAAGACAATGAACTTCTTGATGTAAACACATTGTCTATATCTCTATAGTGTTATAAGAAGCTTTTGAATATTACCTTGCTGACTAATTCTCTTTCAGGATTCTATAAGCAAGCCAGTTGTGTCTGTCATCCTTACTGTTTTCAGAGCACAGATGAAGAACCTATCTCTCTCTTCTTCAGTCTCTGTAGTGTGCTTGAAGTTTAGAGATAAATCTTTCCATCCCACACATTTTGCCCCATGAATTTTAGAATTGCTGATTTCCATCCTGCACGTGAAATCCATCAGGCTATGTCTGATTAGACATAGCTTTACCTTTTTCATCCTTTCCACCTTACAACTATGAAAGCCCCATCTGACATTCTCTCTTGCCCCAAACCCACCAGAAGGCTGTTAATAGTTAGCTCTTCCCAGTTTTGTAAGACTGATGTTAACAGGTTTAAAGTTTAGTTTTCCAGTTCCTCACACAACTGAAAATATAAACTCAAGTGTTTTTCACTGGACTTTAGGGGCCATGTTGTCCTTACTTATGAACTGTGGTGAATTCCCCAGACTGCAGAAGGTACTTCTGTCAGTAGGAGTCCTGAAGTTTTCATAGGTCACCTCACTTGCACAACTTTTTGTCCAGCTCCAGTATTAGATTATTTGAGATCAGTGTGTGAGGACTCTTCTCCCACTGACAGCAAAGAGACTCCTCCTGTGATATAATGATGTGATTGGGATAAAATTTAATGTCTGTTATTGTGGTTGCTTACCTTTAATTTCTAGTATGTGCACAGGAATTATTCCTCTAAAATCAAGGTAATGATTTGTATGTGAGTCCTTCAAACTTTGTTCATTTCCAATTCATGAAAGTTACAATGGTTTTAGGCAGAGTTTCTGATACATATTTTGAAAATAATATTTTTTAAAATACATAGATCAGAATGCATGTGTAGTGTTAGTCTATTGTATAATCATAATTTAAATAATGGGATCATATGTACGATTAGTTGCATGTCTGAAAATTGCTGCAGTGGCATGCACAGATGATAAAGTAAGAGGGATTTCAGACTTTTCCCTAATTTTATTTTAAACAAGACCTTTCCACAGCCATACATATATGGTTTAGGAGTAATTGATTTTCTCTGGTAGGGTACTTGGCTTGACTCCTAAGATAGAAAAGCAGTGCTAAACTGTAAGTTATGGTGAATAACTGTTTTCATTGCAGTAATTGTTTTGGTTGTCTTGCAGAGATGATTTTCATCAATAAACCAGTAATTTTGCTTTGATCTACAATTATTAACCATTTTAACTTGTCTTTATTTAACTTTCTACACATTAACAGTGTGAACATAGCTGTTTATTTTTATTTTTACCACACTTACATAATATTTTACAGGAGAAATTTTTAAGCAGCAGATACTTTTCTTGCTGTGTTTTGATTAATCACATTTCATATTATCAGCTCCCTCACAGCATTTCACACTTTTTGCTCAATACAACAGTATATCATAAACTGTTACTGGCGCTCAGATAAACATGTCTGTATTTTACTACTTGTATTAATAACATTTCCATTTGAATTTCTGCACTTATTTGTACCATTATGAACATGTTTTCTTCTTTCACAATAATATTTTCCTTGCTGATTAGGTAACACTTTATTTTAACAAGTTCAGACTGCCTCAGAAATTAGTCATTTAGGAGTATTTAATGGTCATTTCAGCATCAGTGATCCCTAAACATGAAAATTTAGTATTTTATTATGCTGTGATATTTTTATCTTATAATAATTTTCCTTTTCTTTTACCTAGCTTTTTACTTCCATTTGTCAAAGAATCAGAATCACCCAGGTTGGAAAAGACTTCCAAGATCACCCAATCATTCACTTTCCACCGATATTTAGCCAATAACTATGTCCCTTAGTAAAACATCTTGACCTCCTCCAAGGACAGTGACTCCACCACCTTCCAGGGCAGCTTATTCCAGCATGTAATCAATCTTTTGGAGAGGAAAGCTTTCCTGGCAATGAACACTTGCAGCCCAAAAATGCAACCATATCTGGGTTGTATACAAAAAAAGTGTGGTCAGAAGGTTAAGGGAGGTGATTGTCTCACTCTGCTGTCATGAGACCCTGTCTGCCATGTTGTGTTCAACTCTGGGTCTCCCAGCTCAAGAAGGAAATGGACCTGTTATACTGGGATCAGGGACAACCGGATAAAGGTGGTGATGATGGTTCTTCTCACTTGGTACAGTGGTATAACTCTCTCCCAGAAGGGCACTAGGGTGATATTCACCAGACAGTGGTGGACACCCTACCCTGCCGTTGCTGAGCAGAGCAAGACAAGTTGAGAAAGAAGGAGGAAACAGATACCAGCTTGGCAAAGTAGGCATCCCCCCATCCCAACCATCCTCAGTTCCACAAGTGCCTCTGTGAAATAGGTTTGAGACCCTGGAACTCAAGGGAAAAGTGAGTAAGGGTGTGGAGGGAGATCCAACTGGGAGGTTGCCTCAGGTGAAGCTGTCAGCCCCACACCTCAAAACTGTCTCCACCTGGAAGGAAAGAAGGGTGGTTGTCATAGGTGACTCTCTCCTGACAGGAACGGAAGGCTGTATATGTTGGCCTGATCCTACCCGTAGGGAGGTGTGTTGCCTCTGTGGGGCGAGGGTCACGGACATTTCTAGGAAACTTCCCAGACTGATTCACCCTTCTGATTATTACCCCTTGTTGATAGTTCAGGCTGGCAGTGATGAAGTTGCTGAGAAAAGCCTAAGGATTATCAAAAAAGACTTCAGGGGACTGGGGCACATAGTTGATGGAATGGGTGTACAGGTGTTTTTTTTCTTCTATACCTTTAGTGGCGGGGAAGGATACTGAGAGGATCAAAAAACCCACCTTATAAAAAATGACTTAGAGGTTGGTGCAAACACAGAAATTTTGTTTGTTTGTTTTTGACCACGGGGCAATTTACTCAGCACCTGGCACGATGGTTGCAGATGGAAGTAGCCTGTCTCCAAGGGATAAGAGGATCCTATCCGAGGAGCTGGTGGGACTCATTGAAAGGTCTTTAAACTAGGTAGGAAGGGAAAAGGAAGGGCTTTAGTGACCATCCCCTGGTCAAGTTTGTGATCTCGAGGAATGTGGGCCTGGCAAAGAGTGGGGTCAGGACCCTGAACTTCGGAAGAGTGAACTTTAAGCTGTTCAAGGAATTGTTTGCCAAGATCTCTTGGGATGCTGTCCTTAAGGCAAAGATGTTGAGGAAAGCTGGCTACTTTTCAAGGATGCCTTTCTGAGAGCACAAGAGCTCTCCATCCCTCTGAATAAGAAAGCGGGCAGAGGAGGCACAAAACAGGCATGGCTCAGCAAGGACCTGCTGGGCAAACTGAGGGCAAAGAAAGGTGGGTACAAGCTCTGGAAACTAGGGCATCTCACCTGGGAAGAATACAGGGATGCTGTCCAGACTTGCAGACATGGGATCAGGAAAGCCAAGGCACAGGCAGAACTGAACTTGGGGAGGGATGTGAAAAACAGTATGAAGACATTCTACAGGTACACTGGCCAGAAGAGACTACACAAAGCAAGTGTACCTCCTTTGGTAAAGCTAAATGGAGAACTGGCTTCAACAGATGAAGAGAAGGCTGAGGTACTGAATGAGTACTTTGCCTTGGTCTTCACTGGCAGCCAGGATTCTAATATTTCTCATGTCTCTGAACCCTGCATCCCTCAACTTCTAGGCAGGGACTGGGGGAGTAAATCTCCCACCACTGTAAGGGCAGAGCAAGTCTGAGACCGCCTTTTGAGACTGAATGCATACAAGTCCATGGGGCCAGATGTCATGCATCCCAGGGTTCTGAAGGAGGTGGCTGAAATGGTTGCCAAGACACTCTCCATCATATGGCTGTCAGATGAGGACACCGATGACCGGAAGGAGGGTCATGCCACTCCCATTTATAAGAAAGGAAGCAAGGAGGACCTGGGGAACTACAGGCCAGTTAGTTTCACTTCTATACCTGGGAAGATCGTGGAACAGATCCTCCTGGATGACATGCTTGATTATATGAGGAATGAGTGCGTGATCTGAGACAGCCAGCACAGCTTCATCAGAGGAAGGCCATGCTTCACCAATCTGATGGCCTTCTATGATGAAGTGACAATATTGGTGGACAAAGGGAAGGTGACCGAAGTCATTTACCTGGACCTCAGCAAGGCCTTTGACATGGTCCCCCACCACATCCTCATCTCCAAATTGGAGAGATGTGGATTTCATGGGTGGACCACCCGATGAATAAGGAATTGGTTGAAAGGACACAGACAGAGGATAGTGATTAATGGTTCTATGTCCAGGTGGAGACCAGTAATGAGAGGTGTCCCTCCGGGGTCTGTCTTGGGACAGATGCTCTTTACTATCTTTATTGACAACATCGATGATGGAATTGAGTGCACCCACAGCAATTTTGCTGATGACACCAAGCTGAGTGGTGCAGTTGAAACAGTGGAAGGAAGGGATGCCAATCAGAGGGACCTCAACAGACTTGAAAGGTGGACCCAGGTGAATCTAATGAGGTTCAACACAGCAAAGTGCAAGGTTTCGCACTTGGGCCGGAGCAATCCCAGGCATCTATACAGACTGGAAGGAGCAGTTCTTGAGAGCATTCCTGCAGAAAAGAACCGGGGGATCCTGAGGATGAAAAACTTAACATGAGCCAGCAATGTGCTCCTTCTGAAGGAGCTGGGCTTGTTCAGCCTAGAGAAAAGAAGGCTGCGGCGTGACCTTTTTGTAGTCTTTCAGTACCTAAAGGGAGCCTATAAACAGGTGGGGAGTCGGCTCTTTGAAAGGGTAGATAACAACAGGACAAGGGGAAACGGTTTTAAGTTGAAGGAGAGAAGATTTAGATGAGATGTGAGGGGGAAGTTCTTTCCTATGAGAGTGTTAAGGTTCTGGAACAGGCTGCTCAGAGAGATTGTGGATGCCCCGTCCCTGGAGGTGTTCAAGGGAAGTTTGGCTGCAGCCCTGGGATAGCCTGGTCTAGCATTAATTGTGGAGGCTGGTGGCCCTGCCTGTGGTGGGGGGGGTTGGAGATTCATGATCCTTGAGATCCCTTCCAACCTAGGCCATTCTGTGATTCTGTGTGACAAGGATAACCAGTGGAGTTAAGCAGTACTTCTGTTAAGACAGGCTGAGAGAGCTGGGGTTGTTTCACCTAGAGAAGGTTCCAGGGAGAGCTCATAGAGGCTTTCTACTACTTACAGAGGACCTACAGGATAGAAATAGAGAGCTTAGTGACAGGACAAGGGTTAACAGTTTTAACTAGACTAAACAGACTAGAGTAGACTAGACAAGTAGAACAGAAAAGAATAGAAGAGATTAGAATAAGAGCAGGTCAAATTTCTTTACATGGAGGGTGGTGAGACACTGGAACAGGCTGTCCAGAGAAGCTGTGAATGCCCCATATCTCTGGAGGTGTTCAAGGCCAGACTGGATGGTGCTTTGCGCAATCTACTCATGGGCAGGAGATGTCCCTGCTCTTGCCAGTCTGTTGCACTGGATTGTCTTTAAAGCTGCCTTCCAATCCAAACCATTCTAGGATTTTACATTTTCTATGATATATTAACTTATTAATTTCTAATCAGGCCCTGCAAATGTTTGATCCATTAAATGTCTTAGTATTTTAAGCTTAAAGTGATTGTTAAGATGTTACTATTTTTTGTTCCAATAATTATTATCTGTTTGATAATGCTTGAGTATATGTGGTGGTAAAAGCGTCAAACTATATAAGACAAGCAACTGTTCATCTGAAATAAGAGATATTGGTGATATTCATTTTGTTGAATAGGAAATGAGAGCAAGTCTGGGCTGCAAAACTTTATGTGTTGAAAATACATAGATTAGACTAGACTAGACTAGTTTAGTTCAACAGTATTTTGCTAGCTTGTTCTGTCTACAAATTTATGGTTTTACAGTAATGGGCACACAAGAAGATTTTGAAAAGATCATGAGGAGAGCTCCTAAAAAAGGAAGAGCACTCTGAGAACTCAATCCTGTCTGTATAAGCAGTGTGTCTGTATTATTATCCCTCCCAAAACCCTATTCAATCAGTTCACTTACTTCATTCCATCATCATTAATGGTCCATTGCTTTTGCTGTGTTTTCAAACTGTTGGTTTCAGACAGCCCAACTTCACTATTGGAAAATATCTTATTAAATCATCCTCATTATCCAGTTCAGCACATTCCAATCCTTCACATTAACACATCAGAAAATTTTATATTCTTATTACCCAAGTAACAACAACAACAACAAAAACCAGCAACAACAACAAAACAACAGATATATAGCAATATGAACTAAGTCTTATAGTGTGAACTCCCTGCACAGAAAACCTCTCAAGTCCATCAACTCCTTCCCACAAGTATCCTTCACATGCTTAATAGTTGTTAATGATAGCAGTTGACCAGTTCCCTCTTCGAAAGTGCCCATAAACCTTCTTTCAAAATGATCTAAGTTTCTTATATACTTTAATATATTTATTCTACCTGGGCTGTACGAAGGAAGGATATCCAACTTCTCAAAGGCTGAGATGAACAACATGACAGTGCAGAAGAAAAACAAGAATTTCTCAGATCACACTGATTTTATTCCTTGGTCTGCTACCTTTACTATATACACTTTTAATGTCCTTATGATGCAATTTCTGCTGGATTCCTCCTATATATTCACTTTTAAGTCATAAACTGGGGCAATTGCTGTTTGACTATTCTTCCTTGGTTTCTACTTCCCTTCCTTCATCTCCTCTTTTCCTTCATTTTCTTTTCACTCCTATTTCTTCTTTCATGTAGCCTCTCTTCTTCTCCTGTGTTGATCCCTAGTTGAGTTGAGAAACCGTTCTTCAGAGCTCTTTTACAGCCAGCTGCTCTGTGTATTGAGAACTATAATCAATCTCAGCTTCCCTCAGTCATGAACCTAAGATATCAGTAATTTCCTGCAACTAGGGCGAAAAGTAGATGGATCACCTCTCTTTAGGAACTACTTTCCTGCTTTTTTTTTTTTTTTTTTTTTAACCTACTATCCCTGGTATTGCTTGTGAATAATGTTATCAGTATAATTAAGATATTACTCAGGCTCTGAAAAAGACAAATTAATCAGCTGATTCCTGATTAAAATATTATTAACTTCTATTTGTGAGGAAGCAAATTAACAGATTGCAGGATACTGTTGACTTTGATGACATTTGGAGGTACCCCAGTCTTCTGTGAAGCAGTTTCATTCTGTTACTTCTATTGGGACTAATGCTCAGATGCTGCCTTAAGAAATAGTTATCTCAGACCACCACAGAGATCCTTCCTTTCCCATTTCACTGGGATGGATAGGAACACGGGAAAGTAAACATATAGTCAGGAAAGCCAGGAAAAGAAGGCAAGAGAACAGCATGGCTGAACCAGAACCTGCTGGTCAAACCAAAGAGAAAGAGGAAAATGCACAGGCAGTAGATGCAGAGACAGGTATCCTGAGGGGATTATATGAATGATGTCTTGAGATGGGGTCAGGAAGGTCAAAGCCCAACTGGAACTGGACTTGGCAAGGGGCAAGACAGGTTTCTACAGATAAAACAATCAGAAAATGAAAGGCCAAGAATATGGATTCCCTCTAGTGTGCAATACAGGCAGTCTGGTAACAACAGATAAAGAGAAGGCTAAAGTCAGCAGCATTTTTGCCTTGGTCTTCACAGTCAACTGCTCTTCCCACACACCTTGAGCAGATGGGTCGCAAAATGGGTCCTGGGGGAGCAACACTCCTTCCACTGTAAGTGAAAATCAGGTTCACAAACACCTGAGGAGCCTGAACATCCATAACTCTATGGATCTCAATTAGGTGGATCCAAGAATCCTGAAGGAACTGTCTGTTGTTATCATCAAGTCAGTGTCAATGATATTTGAAAAGTCGTGGTGTTCATATGAAGACCCTAATGACTGGAAAAAGGCAATCTCACACCAGTTTCCAAGAAGGGTACAAAAGAAGACCTGGGGAGCTATAAGTCTATCAGACCCACCTCTTCAACAGGAATATCATGGATCCTGGAAATTATCCTAAGGCACGTGGAAAAAAAAGGGATTTGATATGACACAGGCAGCATAGCTCCACCAGGGGCAGGTCCTTCATGACCAACATTGTGGCCTTCTATGATGGCATAAAAGCATCAATGGACAAGGGAAGAGACACTTAACATCATCTGTCTGGACTTCAGTAAGGCCTCTGATGTGGTCCCCCGTAACTTCCTTCTCTCTGAATTGGAAAGATTTGATGGATGGATCATTTGACAGATGAGGAACTGGCTGCAAGATTGTACCCAGATAGTGGGAGTCAATGTCTCCTTGTCCAGAGGGAGATCAGTAACAAGTGGTGTCCCTCAAGGTTCAGTAGAAGTGTCCTGGTTTTATCAGTATTCCATGTCATTACATCATGCAGCAAGCCATTAGTGCTGGAACATAGTGTTAGGGAGCTGCACATCTTGAGTCAGCTCTTAGCAGTCTTGGCTATTTGCTATTTCCTGGGTGCTGGGAATCTCAGCTATTCCTACATGAGTTCCAGCACTCTGAGAGGAGTATTTACTGAGAAGAGACAGATTACACTTCTCAGGAGTCTCCAGTACATCCATGTGTTTTCCAGTACCAGGTGACAAGAGTGAACTGGTATCTTCCATTCCTTACAGTGCAGTTGCAACTCATCTCTCTCCCATTTGTTTGATTTACTACCTGTAACTCGTTTTCATATCATATTGTCTTACACCTGTTTATCATAGATAGTAATTTAGTTATGCCTCTTATATTGGTTGGGTCCTTTATATTTTTTCCCCCAGGAAGAGGGAAGATGGAAAGGGAAAGCACTGTCGCTTGTGAAATAATCAACTAAACCATGGCAACTGGAAATGATGTTCTTTAATACCTTCATCAATGGCATCAGAAACAGGATTTAGTGCACCCTCAGCAAGTACATTTTTACAGTAAGTGTAGAGAAGCACTGGAACAAGCTGGTGGTGGGTGTCCTGTGCCTGCAGACATTCAAGGTCAGACTGGATGGGACTCTGAGCAGCCTGATTTATCTATAGCTGTCCCTGTTCATTGCAGGGAAGCTGAATAAGACGGTCTGTAAGGGTTCCTTCCAACTCAAACAATTCTATAACTCTATGATCCATTCTGCATGGTGCCCATGGACTGCAGGTGAGGAGCTTACTCCACTATGGGCCTCTCTTGGGCTACAGGAAATTTTTGCTCTGCTCCTCGAGTATCTTCTGCCCTCTTTGTGTACTGACCTTGGTGTCTGCAGGGCACATTTCTCACTCCTTTCTCTCTGCTGATGTAGTGCAGTAGTTTTTCCCCCTCCTAAATCTGCATTCCTAGAGCACATCAGTGACTCTCAGGCTCTGCTCTTCCAGGAATGGGTCAGCTGATGGAATGATCTATAAAGATTCGAGTAGACACCTGGAATTTTTATTCTTCTTCTGCTAACTGAACTTCAGTATTCAAAATTTCCCAACTCAGAGAGAGTTTCACCAATTCATGATTGAATTTTACAGAAGTAATTGCCACTGTTCTTGCATGTTTTCAAGAAGTGCTTTCTTTAAAACATGAAGTTGAAGCTGAGTTCAAACCATCATTATATTGTGTCAGAATAAACAAAGATGCATGATTGATGTTCAGAGGTTTCATCTGATGAATGATAAATATACAGACTATGAACTGCGCTAAATTTTCTCCAGTTCTGGTTTTCATAACACAGCCAATATCTCAGTGATGCAAATTGGTTAAGATTAGTGAAAAGGGAAAAGAATGTGATTATACCATGTCTGACATTCTTGATCAAAATGAAATCTGGAAACATAATTGTCAAAGAGAACTGTAAAATATCTATGCTACTCTGCACGTTCTTCAGATATAAGGTAGAAAAGAAGCAGTTGCATTGTCCAGAATGTGCTTTGAGCTTTGCAACCATGGGTTTGAAATGAATAAACTAGTCATTTGGAGCTTCAGGGAGTAGGGTAGTTTATCTTAGTGAATACTAAAGACATTTGGGAGCCTTGCAAAAGGAAGGTAGTGTTCACTTAAACACATGGGTAGCAAGAAGGATTGTGTTGCTATTTGTATCTTTTCCATTAAGGATTTTAGTTGGAGGTAGAAGTGCCTACAAAATTTATTATTTTTCATTAGCAAACTACAGTGCAAGTGCTGAATTTGTAAGCAGAACAGCCATGTCTGGAGGCACTTTAAATCTTGATTTCTTTTCTCTCTTATATAAAAATCTTATTTACTGTCTCTGAGCAACAAGGCTACAGAATTTTGCTTCCCATCTGATGAAATATTTGTTTCAGTTTTATAAAATTAAACTAAAGTCTGTACAAAAAGCATAACATGTATACAATAATAAGGCTGGAGTTCAAATTTACTTCCTCCCTTTTAAGGTTCATCAACAGCAGCCAACCAGAACCTAGCTGGTAGTTTTAAAGAAAGATAATTTATTAAGCATAAGTGGTACCAGTGCATATATTGCCTGGAAGAAAAAATCCAGGCATACAAAAATGCAGACACAGACAGATGGATTTGTAACCAGGGTACTTACAGCAGTAACAATGCTCTAGAGCTGGTTTTCTTCAGGGGTGAATGACACAGTTTTTATAAACCTTGAAAAGGCACCAGATGAAGCAGTAGGTGTTTGTGCATCGAAATATTTCACTTGGTGTTTGGAATACCAGTAGCTATCTTGAAATGCATAGATCAAAGCATGCAGGTCATGCCAGGCACTGAACAAAATGGCAGAGAGTGATTCTATGACTGACTAAGACCTCATGCAACAATAAAGTGAAGAGTCACAACTGCAAACAGAGGTACAACTTAGCAAATCCTATTTTCAGGAAAAACTAAACTGTAATACTTTCCAAGATTTTTTCATTAATACAGTAATAATGCTTTTGGAATTTGGATATATTTTTTAAGATACATATTTGTATAAATACCAAGGAAGCTATGAGCATAAAATAGCTAAGGTTAGCTATGGTGTTATATTTTAGAAGACCGCATAGAAGCATGCAATTTCTTGGATAGGAAGGGACCCTTAAAGGTCACCTAGTCCAACTCCCTTGTGATAAACAGGGATATCTGCAGCTCAGTCAGACTGCTCTGAGCCCAGTCCAGCCTGACTTTGAATGTCTCTATTGCCAATGTAAATTCTGCAGCCTCACACACACACACAACCAAAAAAAAAAA
>PPHD01010750.1:0-19389 GCA_002909625.1 Bambusicola thoracicus | reverse complement strand
AAAAAAAAAAAAAAAAAAAAAAAAAAAGGCAGTATAGAATAAAAAATGGACACTGATGACATCGGGTCTAACTATGAACCAGATATCATACTATGCTGCCCTCAGTCATCTAATATAACTTAGTAGCGATTGTGTTTAAAATGACTTCTCAAAAAACAAACGGACAAACAAAACTTCTGAGGGACTTCTTAAGATGATAGTACTAGACTAACTCTTTTATGGTTTAAAACCTAATTAAAATCTAATGTTCATGAGAATCACTGAGACTGTTAGAAGTGGGTTCAAATCAGAAGTCAATACAAGTGTTTTTAAACAAAATACATTTCATTTTATCTCTGTTTCTTTGCTGCTTTTAAAGTATCATTTTCTTTTTTTCTGTTTATACAATTTGTCAGTCACCGTGTCGTGCCCACAGGTGGATCTGTGCTTAACAGAAAGAGAATTTTTCTGATGAATATGATGGACAGATTTGATTCAAGACATCAAAATACAGTGTCTGTTACCACAGAAATCAAAATGGATGGAATTGATGTTGTGTAAATTAATCATAAAGGCTTCCCCGTGTAATGTCTACTGCGTTTTGCTGTGAGAAAGACTTTCATCAAAATTTTATTGGATTAAAAGTTTTCATGGGAAATTGCATATATTTTTAAGCAAAATAAGCCAGTAATTTTTATACACTGCTTCTATTCAAATTATACAGAGGCAGTAGTCCACATTACAGATTTATGACATGCAAAATTATCAGTTTTTAAAACAATGTTTTTGAGGGGTAGAAGTTCACCAAAATTTGAAACCACTAATTTTCTTTTTCAGAAGTATTTTGTAGCTTGAAAGGCAAAGCCATTTAAAAAAAAAAAAAAAAAAAGAGGTTAAAAGAATTGCTCCCAAGTGGTGAATTTGGTTGCCAAGTTTTAGACTGGAGCCAGTTTTAATGGCTGAATTAGAAACTCCTGAAAAATAGGGTGGTTTTCTTTTTTTTATAATGGAAACACTGATGTAATCTTTACTACAGTGGCACAAATGGTGCTGGTATGATTGATTTATGGCACTTAGACAACTTCTGTACAATTTCTATAAAATAACTGGAAAACATCCTCCTGGTGATTTTACACAGTCTGCAGATGACCAAAACATTTTTGCTATGGTTTCCACACTGTCAAAGCTTGACTGTGTCATGTGCAGTGATCAGGCTTTATTATGAATCATTATTTCCCAAACGTTAACGAAAAGAAGTATTTTAAAATACTTTGTAGGCAGCATTTTTTCCTGCAAAGCAGAGCTGTTTTACGTTTCTGAAAAGTCTATATGTGAAAAACAGTTTATAGAGGCAGAATGTTCTACATACAATTAATACAACATGTAGAACATATCCAGTTTCTTGGTACGTACTGTAAAAGAACTGCTAGGAAAACTAAGGAAACATTTAGGAAGTCCCAAGAAGTTACAACCAGGTTATGCTTATAAACCAAAATGCTGGGAAGAAATGGCAGTGTTATTCCTTTGTTGTATCAGTCAGTTGGGTGCAGTTGGTTTCATATGACTGGATGTTACCATTTACTGATTTTATATAAATGTGATAAAAATACTGTCTGCTAAAGGTTGGCTATCAGAATGTATATTGGCATCTCACATATTGGAGCATCTGGCAGACAGGTTGTTTTTCAGTCAGTCTGAATTACAAATATTGGTAAAACATTTCTAACAGATCTAAAGTTGTGATCTAGCATAACACAGGTGGGTGTCTTCCCTGCTGACCATCATTTCAGGACCTTGCCTGCTAGGAGACGTCAGCACTGCTTGCTGTGGATGGTTCTGCCTCAAGAACAGGTTTTGATAGACAGTAAGAACAGTCTTGCTGTTTGTTTCTGTGTTGATAGTGCTTGTTGATATCCCCAAAAGGACTTAAAAATCCCAAGAACATTCGGTAAAGTGCATATTCACATGCTTATTCTTCACCAAAATAAACATTTGGAGTTAAATGCTTTGCTGAAATGACCGTCATGTTGATAATTATTTATATTTCATTTTTGCTCACTATTGATCAATTTTCAAAAGTTTGTGGTGTTTGTGCCACTCTGGTACATGGATGGATTCAGCAGATAATTGATTACATCTCTGTTCTGTTGAGAACTTGCACCAGGTAGCTGCACTTGCTAGCTTTGAAGCCAAATACTGACAGTTAAGAAAATGCAGAAGCAGTACTACTGATCAAAGAGACCAACAAAAGATAGGTCTTTGTCTTCAGCCCATTATACAATGGCATGCTTGTCTTTTGACAGCACTTCCAGATCCCTGCCAGCCTGGCTTGCTTCTGTCCTTCAGGAAAATGGAAATCTGGGATGTGACAGATCAGTTACTTGGTGTGGTGGTTGAGCAATGGAAATAGACTTACAGTAAAGCATTGTAAAAGTGCTTTCCTTCAAAATCATCAGAAGCATCTTTTATCTGCTTCAATTAGAATGTACACAGCTAGACTAGTTTTTTGTTGTTGTTAAGAAAGAGAAACTTAACGGTCAGTAAATTAAATCCTTTTGGTTATTTCCAGTAGGAAATGGCTGAGCCTAATTAGGAACACTTGCAGATTGAGGGACATTAAGTCCAATGGATATTCATATTTGTCATTTTGGAACATCAGCTCATTTGCAAGTCTATTGACTTAGTAGCTGGATTTTTGAGGACGTTTTTGAAATATCTTCTCAGTAAATAAAAGGGCAGAAAAAAAAGGCTTTTAGTGCTAATTACCATTATATGATTAAAATACATAAATAAGAAGAACTGTAATGGAATTATCTCATGTAACTAGTACTGATTTTTTTTTATATTTTTGTGGATAACTGATGGAATTTCACTGTTTTGCATCTCAGGTTACATTTCAGTTATGTGATACATTGGTAGTTATGTAAACAACTAACAACAGTATGCCTAACAGCATTGCTGTGAAGTGGTCATGCTGCAGTCTAATGATCTCTGAATTTCTTCTCAGTTAGAAGCTCATTGTTTCTTGATGCATCCTCTCAAAATGTAAACTGAGCGCTTTGTTGTCTTCTGCGTGCACTCAGATCATATATAAAGTTAATAAATTATGCATTTGAGGAAAAGCACTGGTTAAATATCCTTATCTGACTAAACCATATAGAAAGTTCTAAATAGATTTGAAACCTTAACTTTGTGTCCAGCAAGTATGTAATTGCAGAGTAATGCACAGATAGTGTTTGATTTATAATCCCCATCACCAGCTGAAATGTTGAGGACCTTCATGACTAGTGGGAACAAGAACAGTCCAACATCTGCATTATACAAATAACGCTTTTGTATTTCAAAACATTACTAAAACATCAACACCTGCATAATTTAAGTTTGCTACTGTCATTAATGTACGTTTTACTTAACAAAGAACATGCTAATGCAAAGTTGTTTTGTTTTCAGAGTGATTATGTTGCATTACCATTAATTCATGTGTGCACTGTGACAAGATGTAATGGTATATCATGTTGCTTTAATGTAATGAATCCAGTACTCCCAGCTCTTAAGTCCCGTTGCTGGAAATGATTATATACAACAGAACGACTGTGACTAAAACCCTTGCAAAGCTTTAGAACTCCTGCATATTGTAAGAAGCTTTTTTGTTTTGTTTTGCAGGGGGGAGTGCAAGCTGACTTAAAACTGTTCTGAAAACTTCCCTTAGTATATTACCGTTTCACTCTTTTTAGACTTTATTTACATTCCACTGAAATTTGCATTATCTTTTAGAGCATTGCAAGGTCTATGCTATAATTTCGTGCAGATGTATATGTTAAGTGAACATGATGTGCTTATTTGTTACATTTATGCTACTTTTCTTTCTTTATCTGGGTAAGATGGATGAAATTATGTATTAAATACAAACCATGAGTGATTTAGCCATGACCATTCTCTGCAGGTCCTATAGGACTGCAAACAATTGCATTTTAAATTAACAGGATTGCAGAGGTTTCTAAGTATCATCTAAATCTCAAAGCTCCAAAACTCTAAATCCTTAAAATAGGTAAATCCCACTCTGTTCTGAAAGACTTTCCTGGAAAACTTTTCCTGAATTTTGTGTTCCTTGAACAGAAAGTTCACCATACGCTCACACTCGTTTGAGGAAATAAGGGTAGTATAATTTATAAGAATGACTTCACTTCTGAAAAAGCATCTTGTCTTTCCCATTTCCATTTTTGTTAACTTTTCTTTAGGTTTTATCTTTCTGGTAGATAAACATAGCACTTGAACTGCTGCAGCATGTAATTTAGTTCACTTATGTAGCCAGGAAAACACTTAAAGAGCTTACATTTTTGCACAGATCATTGTGTTCTTATGTTTATGCAACTGGAACTGTCATTTACAAATTGGGTGAGATTTTTTTTTTGAGATTGTAGTGAGATAGTTTACCATAACAAAGATCAAAATAAGGAAATTAAGAGAAACCTCTTTTTCCCACTGCAGCCATATTGCAGTCTGTCTTGTTGCTGACTATATCCTCTTTTTTTTTTTTTTTTTACCTTAAATAACTTTCAAAGGAAGTTGTTGAGTTGCTTTTTTAAATAAGGAAACTGTGTTCGTAGCAATGACATTTATGGTTAGAAATTATCAGTATAATGCACCAGTGTTCAGCCATAGATTTGTGCTTCATATTGATTTTTAGTCTGTGCCCTCAAGTTGTGTTTGGGTGAAAATGATACATTAAATATGTAATTAGATTCAACAATATTTTTAAAAGATTTTATCTGTAATCCATAAGAAATTACTTTTATTTGGAAATATTTTTGTACATAATTCTTCTTACTAAAACTGACAAAGATGACAATATCCAAAATAAAATTGTGTTGCTTGTATTAAATATGGGGTTTTTTGTGTATGTGTATGCATGCACGTTGGGCCTTGTTGCAGTGATCTGCTAAGCCTATATATGGTTCATATATGGCTTCTGATATATTCTCAAGCAAATGCTGAACTTGAGTGATTCAGGTGAGGACAGTGGGACTTCTTTGTGTTCTTAGAGCTGTGCACATATTTAAGCTTCTTTTGGCTGGAGACAAATATTTAGTCTGAGCAGTAGCCACGTTAATAAGTTATTTAAATAACTGTAATTGATAACAAAGGGTCCAGAGACACTATCCTTGCCCAAACGAGAAATCCTGTATAATATCAGATAAATACTTTCTAGGGGCTGGAGAAGAAGAGGTAGGAGTGAAGGAGGCAAATAACTTTCGTGAATAGTAATTGAGGGATCAGGCATCTGGGCTGTGTCCTGTTTCGTGCTGGTTTCCTTTCCAGTAGTCTGCACATAATATAGCGCACGTTTATCCACACATTTAAAAGTTATGTACAGAAGGTGTTTTACACATTGGTGACTGTTCCATGTGGTTGTACTTACTAACAGTGAAACCCACCCTGTTACCGATTTACAGCATGGATTTACTCATGTGAAACTAATGGTGAAAAAATGTTACTTGGAGGTACGCGTGCTGCGTGTCCATTTGGTGTCCATTTGAAGTGAGATAAAGCCAAGTACATGAATGTCAGCAAACTTGTTTATGGGAGCGCTTGCTAAAGCATACATTATTTAGAAGGCTGAGTCATGAGGCTGGTTGGGTTTGTCATGCTACATCTGACACGTCACTCACAGCTCGGACAGCTGCCGCCTGTCACTAGTGGCTGGAGTGGGTGGCATTGTCTATCCATCAATGGTAGCAGGCAACAGCTCTGAGTAGCTTTGTGAAGAACACCTTGCCTGGACTTGCGCGTGTTTCTAGCGTTATTGCTTTCATGTTATTTAGCAACTGACAGAAGATGTTTTCATAAAATTCTGATATTTTTTGTAAATAAGCTTTTATTGGGAAAATATTTTTGTGGCAGTATTGTTAGTGTACAAAGAATTAAAAAATATATATTTTTAATATTAAACAATTTTACATCTGTTTTGATATTAAGTTTGTTTCCAAACCACCTCAATTTACTTAGAAACAAACAAACAAAAAAACCTCAGTGATGTCAAAGGTGAAATCTGGTCATGTAAAATTCAGTGAGTCTGAGAAAAGTCTCATCCACTGAATCTCTTTTCTTCATATGCAGCCACATGGATGATTCAGAGAGACCATGAAAGTTAATGTGAAAAATTGTTTCTATCATTGTTAAATACAAATGTATGCAATTCTACTAACACTACCTTACACTTAAATCACTATAGTTGCACTTGAATTCAGTGAAGGAGTGGAGTCTTGATAGCCAATTTTAGACTTCTGTCTTTCTATAGATGAAATCAGTGGGCACTTTGGAGTGGAGATTTGCTCTTATGCTCAAAGATGAACCATGGTTTACTGAAAAATCAGATATTGCATTAATTATGTTCCTTCAATTTCTGCATAGTCTAACATATTTCAGTGCATATAAAATATAATGAATTACTACCTAGTTGAGTTACTTGGGTAAATAAATAAATAAAAGTATAGTTAAAAAATGTATAGATAAAGCAGGGTGGGAGAAACTTATTCATGGAACTTTGAGTTGCAGAGCTTGGTGCCTGGACAGACCATTGAAATGTTAACTGAGAAAAAGACAAATTGCAATACTTACTCCAATGTAAATGTAACTTGTATGAGCTATGTCATTTATTTGGTTTATATATATTGAACACTTATTTTCCATGTTAAAGTCTTTCACCAAAATAAGGATGTTTACTCAGTGATAAATAAAAATTCTTTTATGGTATCACTTTTGAAAATAGGTATGGGGTCTGCACGTGTATTTCTGTGACTGGCTCTCTGCTTCTTAGCATATGTTCCAGTATTGTTGAACAAAAATTTCAGTAATTGTCCTGGGATTTTTTCAACTTTACTTTTTTTAAGAGATCTCAGATCAATGCTTTTTCTTTAAGTATTTCTTTGTAGCCTTTTTAGATATCACTCAATTTTTGTGTCACTATACAGTTTATTTGTGTATGCAACAATTACAAAAGATGAGAATGTTTGTGTTGTATAAGTTCAGTTCCTACTAAAGGATGTTACAAATCTCTCTGCGTCTCTGTTTGAATTTCACAGATTTTTATCCTTCATTGGAGGAAACACAAATGAAATAGGAAAATCAGATATGCAGCAAAAAGTAAATGCAGTAATTCAAAAGGAAGGACTGGAAGGGATGGCCAAAAGGTTAAATACAACGGTGCACACATTGCAGCTAATCATTGATGGTCTGACTCAGCCTGAAGGCTTTGACATCCGAACAGGTAAACTCTTGTTTTGAAGGCCATAATCTCAGTTCAGTTGTTCATCTTACCAGTTTTAAATCAGCAAGACTTCATCTTCTAAAGTCAGAGGTAGACTTTCATGAATGGGTAGAGAAAAGGCTGTATCATAGTTAGATGTTTCTTTCCATATCAGTAAGTAAAGAATGTGAATCCTGTCTTAAATCATGGCCTTTTCAGCCCTAGGAAGAGGGAGTTGTATGGCTGTTAACAAATGAAATAGTTTCAATATGTTCACTCGATACTGATTAAATCTGTGTTGGTTCTCCATCATGGGAAGAATGCTGCTGAAACAGTAGTAATAAAGGTCTGTGGAGAAGTAGTGTAGTACAGTGTAGTTCTGCTTTTGTTACACTACTTTTTGGAGACAAGTGTAATTGGAACACACAGCTTCTGACACAACTTGGATTAAAACTTTGTGGTAGTGCTGAATAGTCTGAGGTGGTGTGGAAAGAAAGATGAAGTAGGCAGTGAAGTAAAACATCTGGAGATGCTGGTTTAATGAAGCTCATGATGGCAAGAGATAAAGATAGATTGCAAAAATGCAGGTTTATAATCACAAATAACAAACCTATGCTTAAAAAGGTAAAATTTTTGTCTGTTTTTTTTTGCTTCATGAATAGTTGCCGTGCAGGTTTTAGAAATATTTCCAAGTAGTGGTCTTGAAAACGAGTATTTCATGTCTCTATTCATTCTGGTGTTTTCCTATCTAAATTGTGATAGGATGGAGTATAAACTCCTTTTAAGTGTTGCTTGAATTATGCTAGTACAAAGAAAATGGACAGAATTTTGGGAGGAAATGGGAAAGACAGAACATTTTATTGTATTCTAAAAATCTTTTTCTTCTCAAAGTTTTACAAGGAATTTTTTGCAGGAAAATCTTGATAACGTGAAAGTTGAACTAATCTGGTAACTCTGATAAATCTGCCAGAATGGGGAAAAAAATTCAATCAGTAAAAAGAGTTCCCGTATTTCCTCTGATCCTTATGATCGTTGTCCTGAGTAGCTGTCAAATTGTTGGAGTTTTTTTTGTTTATTTGAAGTGCTACTGCATAACAGAATGTGAAAAAAGAATTGTTCAATTTGGAGCAGTTAGGTGCGTTCATTCTTTGGAAACTTTCAGGTCATTCAGAGCCTATCAATGCCATGACAAGATTCTGTATTATGTTGGTGTCTCATCCACAGTCTGCCAAAGTATATTTTAGCTATACATTTGTTCAGACTATATTTGCCCTAGAAAAATAGAGGAAAATATTTGGAATCAACATTTGGTGATGTACTCTGTGGAAAATCTTAGCGCTACTGTAAAAGGTAAAACAGCAGGAGGAAAAGATTGGAAGAGAAGTTTTTAAGATGGCTCAGAGGGGTTTTTTGTAGGAGCAGAAAGTGGTAAGTAAGTAATGACAATTTAATAAATCTATTTGTGCCTGTAACTGCAGAATGTGATCTTAATATATTAGGTTGTTACCTGCTTAAACTCACATGTGATTTTTAAATTGTCACATTTGACCCTGTGATGTCATGGTGCAGGTGAACAGCAAGCCTAAGAACAGTGCATTCTTGATTTTTCTGCATAGTATGTGATGAAGACTGAGTATTCACCTTATTGTATACAAATCTGTGATCTGAAATAGAATGATGTATGTAACTTATGCAGCTCAAGTAAGAGTCACCTTGAGTCTTTTCTCACTAGCTCCAAGATCATTAAAGGAATGTTTCAATCACTAGCTAATATACTGCATACTTCTGAACCCTGTATGATAGTTTCAGACCACTGAGTTCACTGTACTTATTACTCTATTTATCACAGCCCTTTAAGGTGACTACTAAAGTAGAAGTTAGTTGTTTTCCTTCTTTTTAAAATCTGTGTCTATTTTTTAAAATGAAGCAGTATTTGGTGCCTTAGATCTACTTTGACATGATTTCTTAATTAGAAAATGTCAACTGGAAACTACCCTTAGAAAATAACACAAACTTCTCCAGTGTCTTATTTTTGTTTCTTGTTCCTTATAACAGATTTTGATAAACCCGACTTCAAGAGGAGCATTGTCTGCTTTGAAGACTTAAGTGTTGGTGCTGTTCTGACTGGAAAAGTTGAAAATGCAACACCATTTGGAGTTTTTGTTGATATTGGTGTGGGAAAAGCAGGTTTGATTCCAGTGCGAAACATAACAGAAGCTAAACTTTCTAAAGTGAAGAAGAGAAGAAGCCTTGGGTTAGGTCCTGGAGAAAGAGTGGAAGTTAAGGTGCTTAATGTCGATATTCCTCGATTAAGGATAACACTGGATCTTATTCGTGTTTTATGAGAGGGTGGTTTTTTGGTTTGTTTTTTATTTTATTTTATTTTTGTTTTTTTTTTGTTTTTATGATTGAGTTTTCATTTTTAGTATTAACAGGGTTCTAGAGTTTCAGACATTTAATGACAACATTGAAAGTGAAACAGTTTTTCCCTATTTCTTGAATCCTTTCTGTTAAGAATTGCTAGAGCAGTTTATTGGATTACCTCCAAAAAACCTGGTTATTTTGTCTGCAGAACAAATGAAATTCCAGTGTGCTGTCAGACACATCTCTTACCTGTTCTGTCTGTGCAAGATTTGCTGTCTCAATTATTGGTCAGTACTGTACCCGCAGACATCTACTGCTCCCCTTCAAAGAGCAGTGATATAATTTCCCTGTTGTCTGGAAAAGACTCTGAAAGAGGGTTACCTAGTTGTAGAAAAAAATGATCTTATTAAGTTAGTCGGTGATGACATCGATTCAAAAGTAGACTGAAGAAAAGAACATCTGCTAATACTATTGATGGTTCAGAAATACTCTGTTTTATTTGAGCAACGCTGTTAGGATGTCTGTTTTCCACTCTTATAATTGCTTGTTCGGTTATTGTATTGATTAACACACTTGGATATACCTTGGGGTTTAAGAAACATTGCTCAGAGAGGTTATGTTGTACTATACATGTACAAAATAAAAACATTTCTGGCCACCTTTTCTCAGTGTGCTTGTTCTAAAAGTGTTTTAACAGTCCTAGTACTTGTTCTTTCTGACATGTTACATTATTAACATTTCAATTTAAGAATGCAGTTTGTGAGGATGCACTTGTCAAAATGTCTTCCCTTAGGTTTTGTCTTCCCATTAGTTGAACCTTCTGGGTTTTTTCAGTATAATCAATGGAAACAGAATATTCTTGAGACTTGAAGGAAATACAGGATCAGACTTGTCTGGAAAAAAAAAATATATATATATAATAAAATCTCATAAGTAAGAGGAAGATTCTCTAGCTGTCAGAACCGTCATTAATACAGAGGTTAGATATGAGACTCCCCAGTTCATTAAGACAATCAGTCAAACCAGTCTTTAAGCTATTCTGTGCTCCGTGTTGATTTTGTGGCAGATATCTTTAAGAACTAGATTTAAGTAGTAAACAGCCTATTTTAAGCAGTTCTCTCAGGTGGAAAAAGGCTAAATGAGCTGAGAACATTTCCTGTGGGGCAAGTTTCTTTGGTAGACAGATCTAAATTACTTTTTCTTTACAAATGGGGTAGTTTCTTCGATTCTCGTTGATGTTCTAATTAACAGGATCATGTAAGGAAACTAGCAGAGTCTATCTGTACTGCAGGTGAGGAAGGAAGTGGTGCTTCCTGATCCCTCTTTTATGATGAACAGAAGCAACCCCTGGAAGCAAAAAAAGGTGAATTTTTTTTTTATTATAATTCTTGAAGAAGCGAGAGCTACTGGGAATTCTGTAGAATTTACTTATAGGTTGGTCCACTAAGATACAAAGAAGGAAGACATTCTGAAGTGGTAGCAAAAAACAGATACTCTCTACAATTTAAAAACCTTTTATGTACAGTCAGTAAGATCAAGAGATTTTTGCCTTCATTGTATTTATAATATTTTAAATTCCATATTAAAAATCTATTTGTTCTTGGAAGCTGGATGTATGCCTTAGTGAAATCAGGCTAACATGACTAGATGGTTTAATTTTTCCTAGGCACTTCTTGCCTGTATCTCTGAACATGTTATAAGCTTACAGTGTCCTGATTTTCTAAGATAGTTCTATTAGTCTGTCTTGGACTCTTTTCATGTGACATTCACTGCTGTCAGAATTTATTTTTATGAGTGGAGAACAATTTTTCAATATTTGCCCTCACATAGCCTGCTCAGAACAAAGATATGATTCTCCTTAATAAACTTTCTGCTGTCCGTAGATGTTTGCAAAGCTTGTCTAGATTTCTGTTTTAATAACAGTGCAAATTGTTTCTGTCTAGCAGTGCCTGGTTCACGAGGTTTGGCTGCTCCTTAGGAGGACACTACTGGAAAAAGTCACATCTCTGAATTTCTGAATCACACCAGAATGGGAAATTTGGCTACTAATATCTTAAGTGTCTGCAGCTCTACAAATTTAATCCAATCATTTAGCAGCTAATTCAATTTATTAGCTGCTTCCCACAAAAATATTTCATAAGTTTGGGGTTTTTTTCTTTACTCAAACATAGCCTTTTTAAAATCTTCATGAGATTCTACCAAGGATGAATGTGTGTTCATATGACCCTTCCGGTTTTTGTCAGATATTTGTCTGGTAATACTAAAATTCTACCTTCTCAATCAGTTTTCCTTTTGAATTCTTGTTGCTTTCAAACATCTGACAGCAATGCAACAAGAGCATGTTTTTTTGTATTCAATTTTATCTTTAGTTGCTTACCGAAATAAGACTACTTGCTGTTTTCTTCCCTTTTAGATAAAAAGTGCTCTTCCCTGTGCAGTCCAGTCTTTGGAACAAATTTCTGTATCACTTAGTGGTGATGTTCCCAGGATTCAAAACAAACAAAAAATCACTGTTTCATCCTGATCTTACACAAAAATTTCAAAGTTTGGTTTCTCAGATGTAGAATTAAACACAATTTTATTTCTTCTTAAGCTGGAGATTCCAAGGCATCTACTCACTGTTTCGCCTCTCCACAAGAAAAAACAGCGCATTCCCTTAGCTGACAATGTACTTTTTTTTAGTCCCTCCCTCAGTGAAACAGTGGAATTTTGCAATCTCCATCCTCTGATATACAGAACCAAAAGAAGAGCTTCTAAAGATTTTCTGTACTGTAAGTGTTGTGCAGAGGAGAAGAATTCTACCAAACAAGATGCCACTTGTATGCTGAACTGTAGTAATGCAAATCAAGAGTTTAAAAGAAGTCATTTGTTTTGGTTTTATTCCTGCCCCAGGCAGTTTTAGACAGCATATATCAATTTTCCAGAAACTTGTCAAACTCAGGAATGATTTAGTATGCTGTTAAACATAATAAAATCAATAGGAAAACAAATAGAATTTCCATGAAGAGCAGACAGTTGGAGAAGCTTGTCCATATGGCACATAGACATGCTGGAATTTGGTGCTTTGTGGGATACTTCCATTAGAAAAAATTGCATACTGAGCGAAGGTAATGCATAATTCAGGAGAATAAATAATCTAGCAGTTTTGCGGTCGTTTGCCTTGAACTTAGTGTCTGTATTTATTTAACAACAAATGTACTCCGAAATTTTATGCCTGGAAGCTACAAAACAAATGAATTATATTTGCTTAATTTCAGAGCTTTATGCATAAGGAGCCTCACCTCTGAAGTGAAGTGAATGTGGAGTTCTTGGTTCAAACTGAACAGTAATTTTGCTTTTCTAGTCTTCCGGAGGGTAATTTGTATAGCCAACTGGCTTCACTTAAGAACTTAAAACTTCAAGAGTATCAGTCCCATTAAGGTAGTGGAAGGATCCTGTTGGTTATGCCAGTCCCCATTATTCTCTGTCACTCCCTTCTGTTCAAGGGTTCCTCAACAGCTGTGAGGGCATTGGTGTGCCTGTTGGTGTGTGTAACAGCTAGCCAAGTCAGTAATTCCATCCTTCCCCTTTAGGGACCACCTACAGGTTTGAAAGCACTTCGGTTTAGTGGTCCAAACTGTTCTTCACCATCCTCACATATAGAAGCTTTAATGTTTAGTGGTGTTTAATTTTGAGAAATCCTTGTGAATCCATATGCTATAAAGCTTCATGAGGGACTAAATACATTTCCTACAACAGAAACTGACTAGTTTTAAGAGAAACTCTGTTGTTTGTTTTGAGTTGAGCTTCTAAGCAAGATTGTCACATTATCCTGGTTGTAGGTACCTCCTGTCAGGAGGTGGTTGAAGAGTGCTGCTTGTTCAGAGGTGTTTCTATGAACTAAGTTCCTTCCATCTAATGCATGTTGTAACTTTTACTGGTTGGCTATAGCTGCAGCTGGACATGTATCACTTGTAGCAGGTCAATCTGTTCTCATAAACTTTTTCCTGCAGCTCATAGCAACTTCCACAGAGCTACAATTGAACAACAAATCTTAAAAAGATTTGCACTTTTGCACCTGTGTTGCACTATTGTATCTCAGGTTTACTACAGCTTTTGCAACTTGGAGATAGTCAAATTTTTTTTTAGGCTGGGAAGAACCCATGCTGGAGTATTGCTTCTGTGTGAGCTTGTACAGCATGTCTTGCTGCTGGTAATCAGACTGCTGGTGTTCTTGATGTTCCTGTAGCTGTTGGGTCTCTCCTAAACACATTCTAGTTTCATCAAGAGTTCTAAGAGATTTCCAACTCCTTAGAAGTGAGAGAGGACTGGTGGCCATACCCAGAGCAGGACAACCCTCATCCTACTGATAACTGTAAGTATAACCAGAAGTTCTGAGTAAAGCACTTGAGCCTGCTCATTTCTTGGGCTCTCTGTGCCGGTTTAGGAGCCAACCAGCTCTTGAAATACCTATGCTTACTCCATGTGTTGCTTCTTAGAGCTTTTACATTACTTGTGTCTTTCTAGAATTGAAGGTTATTAAAGCATGCATGTCACTCCAAGTAATGTCATGGAAGATTTCTTTTTTTCCTCTCTGTTTTCATCTGGTTCTCCTCCACCAGGGGCAACAAAGAATAGAAGGTTTAGTAAGTTGAGCAGCCATATGCTATTCTTAGCTTTGTTAAATATGGTTGAGTTCATGCTCTTTTTGTAAAGAGGCTGTTTGTCTTCAACAAGTGATCAGAAGAGCTCCACTTCGGAAAAGTTAATGTAGGTGTTTTTTTCTCATTATCTTACAAACCCATTTACCCTACTATGTCTGAATGTTATAAAATGTGTTTTCAGTATTCAGTCAGCTAAGCTGGAATTTCTCATTCTTGTATCTCATCAGTCACGTTTCTACTAAAGGCTATGTCTTTATCGGTGGTTAAGTAGTGATTTATTTTATTTTATTTATTTATTTTGCATGGGACTCATGATGAGGTATGTGAAATGGTGTCATAAGAAGAAGTAATATGGGGGTCATTTAAAAGGCTGCGTACAAGTGAAATCTTAGGAAAGTACATCTTCACCTCAAAATTAAAGCTATAGCTTGGCAGAGAGGAAACTGTCACATTCCAGAGGCTGCATATTGGCAATGTGAATGTTTTTTTCATGTGATGAAGAGAAGGAGGGACAGGAAAGAGGAAATGGAAGGAAATGGAAGGATTGGGGAAGAACATCCTGGAGATGTAAATGAACTTAAAGGAATGAAGTTATGGTGTTGAAGAAAGTATTAATGTGATGGCAGTATTGTGGTAATGGAATCTGAGCCCAAGTGTCTATTAATCCTTGTTCCTCATAGGAAGGTAAAAAGGATGCATATAAAAACTCACCATAGCTGAAGAAGTTTGTCTGTCACATAGCAGTGCATATTGCTACTAATGAGTAGCATGGAATCATTTGGCTTTGAGTGAGGGAACCACAAATTATGTGCTGTTAGCTGGTTTGTTTCTCATTTCCTCATGCTGCTGTTTCTGATTAGTTTATTACAAATAGATCAGTCCTTACTCATTACTTCTGAATGGCGGGCGTGCAGCTGTCATGTAACACGTGTGTCATCCATCGACATAAGGGGCTGTGGAGTGTTCCTATTTGATGGGCAGCAGCCGCCAGAACTTTTACACATTTGCAACTGGTGGGAAAAGTCCTTGAAAGTAGTGTTTGTCACAGTTTTCTTGGAGCTCCTGATGCTAGTGTACTGTTATCATCGGTGCATGATGGTAGACACAAAATTAGTCAGAAAATGAGAGTAGCAGAAAATCCAGCTATACGTCTGATGGTTAGATTGGTGGCTTTTTTTGTAAGAGTGTATAAAATCAATTGTTTGGGATCTGGTCTATTTTCTAACCCTTTTTTGTTAGCACATGGTTGTTGGCCTCTAAAGGAAAATCTTTATATCTCACACAGACCATATGTCCTGGTGTGCTGTATGGCTGAGACAGGTTATTCAGTTTTAAATTTGAGCATGTTGTCTTGTAGGGACTGTGTCATTTAGAATTGGTCCAAAGCAGCCCGAGAACATCAACCTTCTGTTTTCTCAGAAACACAAGGGAGTGGTAATCTAAGAGCTAAAAGAAGTATATTCCTATGTTTGCTGTTTACAGTCTCTTAGTTTATTGTGTGTGGTGACATTCTGTGGGCATTGTTTGTGGAAGGAAAGCTTGAGCTGTAAAGCTTATATGAAAAATAAATACATTCAAAATGATATAACTGGCAACTGTTTGCCTGGCAGAAGGAAACCCTTGGCAGGCTCTGTCACAATCTCTTTCCCACATTTCAGAATGTTAAGCTTCTCACTTGGATCAAATTGCAGTAGTGTGTTTCTTGGGAGACCAGTGTCACTTTGTGTTTTCCTTCCATTGCTTACAGACTTTACTGGGCCAGCGACAATCTGGCCCTGGTTAGGGGAAAACAACAATAAAAATCCCTCCTGTGGAGTTGAGCTTTGACTCATCTCTGACACCAGGACTGGCCACAGTCAAAACCCTCTGAAACAGTTCTGCTCATTTTTCAGTTGTGAGAGGAATGGCTTCAAATCAGCTCTTCCTTGTTGAACAGAATGTTTTTCTATGCTACTCTTTTACTTCTTTTTTTTTTAATACCTTGCATTCAGTTATGTACTCAAATATAAAATAGAGCACTGCAGAGCTCTGTTTTCAAATGTTAAAAAAATAAAAATCACCATTT
This sequence comes from Bambusicola thoracicus, assembly GCA_002909625.1. Classification (NCBI taxonomy): domain Eukaryota; kingdom Metazoa; phylum Chordata; class Aves; order Galliformes; family Phasianidae; genus Bambusicola; species Bambusicola thoracicus. The sequence goes on along the minus strand of PPHD01010750.1, from coordinate 3,092 downwards.
TCAGCGTATGTTCTTTGTCCTTTACCTGTAACTCATATCTGACTTCATTGTGAGAAGTACTAGAATGCCTGCCTAATAATCAGAGCAATAATCATGGTGCTAACTGGATTACCAGATCACAGTCACATGGGAAGACTTAACTGCAGACTGTCTCAGCTCAAGGAGGACACGTTGAGAAAATAGATTTTAAAATATAACATAATAAAGGAACTCTACTTAAATTGACAAATCAGCTACCTGAAAGTTGGGAGGTGTTTAAGGCTGTCCTTCAGTGTGCCCATCCTCTGAACTTAATGAGGCATGGATTCCACTGGAAAAATGTTGTATGATTATGCAGTTTAAGTCAAGGCAATAGAACAGTGTAAATCTAACCTGTAATTCTAAGAAGTAAAAAATAAATGCAAATGGTATTTCCTAGCCCCTAAGTGCTTGACTTTGCAGCCTAAAGGAAGAACTTTCATTGGAGACATTTTTATGTTCTGACTTATTTCAAGAGCAAAGGAGTAAAAACTAATTAGAAGCAGAAGGTAGGAAGACAGTTTTGAATCCAGGTTCCTTTGGATTCAGTGTCATTCCATCACAAGCATCCCACCAGAAAATCCCTTCAGTGAGCCTATTGAGTTCCTTTTAAAACCAGTTTGGTGATTTTATTTGGCAAAAGCTATTCTGCAATTAAGAAAAAGGCTGGGGGACCCCAACGAAACTTCAGTGAAATGGAGTTTTTGTTGCATCTGAATGGCAGTGTGACTGTTCAGATGAGGTTTACATTAAGGTGGTGTGTTTCAGTATGGACAAAGCTGTGCTTCAGGTATATTGGCCCCTTACCGTTACTGTACTGTTAGATACAACATTAATGTTGCTATTCACAGTTTTTTTGGCCGTAGTGAAACAAAGAACACTGGCTTTGGAGGCAGATATGATTAACTTTCTGTTGTGTGTAAATCAACTACAGCATTCCAGGAGTTTTTATGTGTCTTGATGATTATAAAAAGTACAAATATAGCTGAAAAATGGGTGTGCAATACGCTCATCACAGACGAGAAGTGTAGATATGTATGACATCTCTGTTCCATTAGTTCATTTCTGTTTGTAAGCTATCTTCATAGACAAATCTATTTTGTCTATTTCTGGCTTATTGCTGGCACGATAGACATAAATATGTCTAGGAATGGACATGCCATAAACAAATTATCCAGAGGTTTTAAAAAGTTGCATTTTAGTGGTTTTGAAAATAGGGTGGTTTTGGTCATTAGATCTTCACTCTGCAGATCAGCAGTACAACATGCAAAATAATACTTGCTCAAATTTCATTTGTGTTTTGGCTGTTGTTTTGTTTTCTGAAGTTAGTACTGCTTATGGGAATTACTTATTTAAAGAGTTAATTAAATGAATTTGCACCTTTGCAACATCTGTTTCAATCTGTGAGTGACTTCTACAGTTTTCTATTGTACTCCCAGCGGTGTTAACACTTGTGAAATTCTGGTATTGCATACTTCTCCCATTAGCACCCTAAGGGAATAAAACTCATCTCACCCAAAAAAGTAAAAAAAGCAAAAAGAAAAGAAAAAGCAAAAAACAACAAGGCACACACAAGTGTACTCTTACTGAAGTGTGTTGTGTTCTCGTTGTATCCCACAGAACCACCCACGTTATTTTTTCGTTTGAACTCAGATAAATGGTACTTCCCAACAACAATTTTTGAAGGAGCTTATACCAAACTGTGTATGAAAGGTTTAGTAAGTGAAATGTTATCAATGGAACAGAGATTGACTGTTCATCTCGCCTGGTATATATTGCTTTGTCTAACAACTTGCCCCAGCAGACTCACAATTGGGATCTCTCTGAAGACCCTCCCAGCTGCAGGAGCTGATTGACGCGGTCTGTAGGCAGATGTGCTTGCCAGACTCCAATAAAGATGGGGCCTTGGGAAAATACGAGGCAATTATTGGTGGGCAACAATCCACTAATCAGACAATTTCAAAATTAATCCCACAGTCCCTTACTGTATTAGCTTTCCTCCTTGTTTGTATTTATACAGCAAATTCATGACTTCAGTGAATACTCTCCCTTCCAGCCCAATTATGTCTCTCTGAGGATATTAAATTAAAAACAGAAGAAATATTGAAAGTGGCTTGCAATTAGTTTCTTTAAAAGGTAGCGTGGCACTTGCAGGCTGCGGTTCTTAATATGATGCTTGATAATAAAAGTAAGCAGGATTTTTTTCATCATGAAAGCAAGACAAGTTTCCTGATGTGCCTTGTTATGAAGTGGCCTATATATAATGAAGGAAAAAAGTGATTTGATTTTGGAGTTTAATTATATTTTCATAAAATTCTTCTAGAGTAACTGACAAGTCCACTGTGTCTCCAAATAACATAAATAGATTTGATTTTGTGCGTTTTGATTTATCTTTCCCTTCCTTTATTTTGATCACTTTATAACACGAAATTGCATTGCGTTTGATTGTAACCCACCTTTTAAATGAAGAATGATCGGAAGTGAACATTTCTTTCACATGGAATTGAAATATAAACCCATCTTCAAGGTATGACTGTTTAAACATGAGCCTGCTGTCCTTGCTCACATGCACAAAAGCTCTTTTAAAATTTGAAATTCCGATTGGGTTATTGCAGGGGCCACAGAGCTGTTTCTGCAGGTCTGTACCTGACTGTAGGATTTCGATTCCTATTATCAAAAAGGGACAACCAATGAAAGAAATCATTTTATTGAAATCATTTTGCGTTTTTGCACTGCAGTTTGCCAGCACTTGTGCACTTGTAGTTTCCCACATGTGGTAGGAAGCATATAATATTATTTTTATTTATTACTTTATTACCTAGGTGTAAATTCGGTTTACACGTGGTTTGAAAAATAGACGGTGCCATGCTAGCAGCTGTAAAACCTGTAGAAAATATTTCAAAGTTGAAAAATACATGTTGCTGCAATTAGACTTGAGATACTTAGACATTTCCTGGGTCTCTCTGGTGAGTTCTGTCAATTTTTCTGTGGCTCAGATTTTCTGATGTGTACCACCTTGAAGGGATGCTCTGGGGGAAAAAAAAGAAAGAAGAAAAAGAAAAAAGAAAAAAAAA
>PPHD01010749.1:5746-19390 GCA_002909625.1 Bambusicola thoracicus | reverse complement strand
GGTTTAAATAATGACACCCTCAAAAACAGTACTGCATTGTCTTTATATGTGAAGAAACCATTTTGGCCCTACAAGGGAAGATGAGACGCGTCAGAGTTTAAACATAAAAATCTAAACTGAGTTTAAATCTGATTAAAACAACTTTTTTTTTTTTTTTTTTTTTTTTTTAATACTGTCATGACTTTTTCCCAACTATTTGCATTTAGATTCATCAGAAACCAGAGACAAAATTTGTTCATTCTAAAGAACTTCAGGGAAAACAGTTGACAGCTCCTCTCCCATGATAGATACTTGGAACCTTCTGGATACTGCTGAAAGAATGAGCCAGAGCGATACAGAACTTTCAAATACAAACCCTCTCTCAATCGCAATTGTGTTGACTGCAAAATGGATAAAGAGAAATCTAAGTTTACCATTAGTTAGGCAGTAATTCATTTAAAGCCAAACAAATAAATAAATAAATAAATAAACTAGTTTATATCATGTTCTACAATACAGATTTATTTCTACAGTACTATAATTTACTTGTTCATGTAATATTGCCTAGCATCCATTTCAGTTTCATTTCTTACAAGAGTTGATATGTATCAGTTAAGGTTTCTGACACAGATGGTACTGATACAACATCAGAGTCTACCAAGTGTTAGCAACTGTACATGAAGAAAATTAAGATATAAAGACACAGTCTTCACGAGTGCCTTTTTTGCTTCCTTTGTTTTCAGTCATTTTAACCAAGAGCAAAGATTCTGGATTTTCATTCCTACATAATGGTAAAAGCTTCAATTAAAAAAAAAAAAAAAAGTAATATCTATTCTGAAAAAGGTATCTCAACTTGGTAGTTTAACTTCATTCTTTAGAGAAGGCAAGTACTTTCTTGCATGTTATGGCTAAAGCGAACAGTATTGGATCAATGTTACAAAGTACGAGCAAAATAAAGATCTTACCCGTATCCTGGGCTTGTAGAAAGGTTCCCAAAGGGAGGATCTCCAGATAGAGATCCTTCCTCCTAGGGAGTTAGTCCTTAAATGGGGTCTAGGAGGGGTGGAGTTATGCTCCTAGGAGGGGTGGAGCTATGCTCCACTCCTTCCAGTCACTCAGGTGAGATTGCATTCACCTGTGCCCCTGCGGCTGACTCAGTGCTCGCCTCAGGTGGTCAATCGGAGGTTCAGGCCGAGATTCAACAGTTCCCATACACTTGCATTAGTGTAATGTTAAATTGCTGTAATTCTGGATTTAATAATTTTCACCCATGAAGAAGTTTAACAACATGGATTTAAACTGTCATATCTCATTTTAAAGGCACAATTCACAGCATGACTTTTTTTCCATATCATCTTGTAACCCACCTAGGAAAGTGTTATGCTTTGAGGATCTCCCATTTGACTACAGCCTGTGAAGCTTAAACACGTTAGTAATGGCCAGATTCTTTCAACAGAACAAGTTTGATTTTGTATGGATAAAATGACATGAACATCTCAGATATGCTGAGATTTACAGTAATTAGAAAACACTATTAATAGAGCTAAATTTCTTCATTCTAACAGAAATATTCATTATTACAGAAAAATCAAACAGTGACTTGAAGACAAAGGACTCTTAAATATTAAGGGAAAATACTTGTATTTGACTAGCTGTGCTGGATAATGAAGAACATTCCTTTCCGCCACCACATGGGGTTAAAACTGCAGTAGAGAAAACGCAACCATTTTATTCACAATGACTTATTTTATTTCAACAATGAAACAATAATTAACCCTCCCTCTCTAGTTTGAAGAGGGAGTAAAATCTGCCTAAGATTACCTGTTAAGGCACAACTTACTTGCAACAAATTGATGCAATTGAACTACATATTATGATACTTAAGTTATGAAATATCTGTAAAAATCCTTACAATGTAGCAAAAACGATGGAAATAGAGCAGAGTGCCAGCCGAGCCAGTTCTTCAGACCCTATCATCAGACATGAGGCTGCAAATTCAATTCTTAGTTTTGCTCACCAATTTTGTATGAACAGATATCACACAGAAAATTGTATGATTTATGTGGTAAAAGAAATAATCTTTCATCTTTGAAGCAACCCATCAGATAGTATTGGAAAATTCTGCCACAAACTATGAATTTTTAGTTCCAAAATCCAACTCTAATTCTCCAAACTCCACAAGGTTGAACAAGGGAAAGCATTTTTCAGACAATACCTGCAGGAAGTAAATTATTATGTTCCGACACCTACATATGAACAAACATTTTTGTTCACATAACAAAGCAGCTATTTTTTTCCCCCGATATATTCTTATCCCAGAAATTCTGTAATACCACTCTAGAACAGACAGTGAAAAATTGTATTTCTCTTATGAAAGAATTAAGAGTGGGAATTGTTGATTTTTAACCTCCATCATACATTTCTGCATGCTGACATTGTCATTTCTAGATAGATGAGGTCAGTGCTTATAGACCTTTTGAGAACTGGCCAAGATCTACTAAAAACCACCCTTTATTACTGCTGGTTTTAAAAGGATTGCTCTAGACATAGCTCTGCCAGTTTCTAATTATATCTTCTCTGTATTTTAAGTAACTAGCAGGACTTTTATATTTATTTTAAAGCATCTCTCAAAACTGTAATGAAGGTCAGGTAGATTTCTGCTTGTGAGCCATCAAGCTGAAAGTAATATAACCAAAGCATGTCTTCTACAGATTAGTAATTCTAATCATAAGATTTCTTTTATGGTTAAATTACGTATGATACACAACTTTAAAATTTAAATATTCTTAGTATTCTACTGCCATAACTTTTTTCCTGTTTGAGCACAGAATTAGTGTCATGGTTCCAGCCCTGGTCTGGCCTAATTTTGTGACTAATGGGATGGAGGGGCCCATGGACCATAGCCTGGAAAAAAGGAAGGGAGGCGGGGAAAAAGTATGGAGATGGGCCTACTTGGGGAAAAGAAAAAACAATAACAGTGGCAACAAGCTAAATTTACTAAATATGATAATGGAATGCAATATAATTAGAATTGAAGCTAATAAAATAAATGAGGGAGTATCTAAAAACTGAAGGCCTTACTCCAATGCTGTAGGTGAGACAGCCAGTGAGCACATGGAGCCAAGGCAGGCAAAAAGAAAGACAATCTCATGACTTACAGTCAGTTTTATCTTTTCCTCTTAACAAAAAACGGAAATGAAAAAAAGTGAAGTCTTCTGTGAATTGTGGTTCATTCTTCTCTTCTGAGACCAGAACTGCAGCATTAACTCTTTAATTCCCAGTGCACTGCATGATGTTATGATGCGGAATACCGCTAAAATACCACAAAACCATGACAATCAGTAAATAAAAATCTATGCACAAGTGTTTGTTTCTGGTCCATCATACTACGTATATGTTTATAACTAATATAAAACATAAAAAGAATGCATTTTAAGTGTACATAAAGTATTTTAATAATGTCACTACATTTTCTGTTTGTTCCTTACAAAGGCTTTGTTAAAAAAAAGGTTTTATAAATACATCTTAACTTTCAGTGACAGTATAAGGGGGACAAGGTGCCAAAGATGAACTTATTAGAAAATAGGCTATTATAATGTAGACATTCAATTCTATGTAAACAAAACATAAATAAACATCTTTGCACTGCTATTAATGATGCATGTAACTTACGAACGCAAAAGTCATCTCTGAACTTTTTAAATTGTACTTTTGCTTTAGAATCCTGTGTAAAAACTAATTAAAATTAAAGAAGTGGTCGCTGTGGTTCCAGTCGTTCTAAAAACAAGTTGCAGTGGCTATTCATAAAGCCATTAATCCTTTGAAAGCGTGTTTATGAATTTCACAGTTTATCTGTATTTTGATGATGTGTAGGGTTGCCTACGTGCTTTAAAAGGCATTTTTTTATGCAAGTTTAGCTGAAATATGTCTGCATTGTCTGACAACAATTTTTAATTAAAAAAAAACATGGCTGTCAATTAAGTTAGGATTTTTTTCTTTGGATTCTCAATAACTACTTCTTTGGATCATCAACAAACATTTCTACAGAAATCTTTTTTTTTTCTGTTCTCATTTTACTATTTTAAAAGTCCAAGTATTTGCCTCCCAAGAGAGCTGGACTACCATCTTTCTGTCCTTTGACAATCACTGTTATTTTAAGAGGAAAATGCTGCATCAAAATGGGTTAAGTCGTGTTCCTGTTCCCAGTGGTGAAAAGGGATTCACTTTGGCCCACATCAAAGCATCATTCAGTGAAATTGCAGATTTTCCATCTTCAAGGAAGAACACTGGACCCTGGAACAGCAGAAATATTTGGAGAGAGAAAGAAAAATACAGTGTATTGTGTAAAGACTACCACAGTTTGTTATATCTGAGAAGGATGTGAAAACCAAGTTTTGGTCTATCATCTAAATTCATGTGAAAATATTACCTAGTCAGCTCAAAGCTTGAGTAATATGCAACTGTTAAGTGAACAGCCTCTAAAATCAGAGGCTGAAAATTTTCTAGTCATCGCATTTTTTATTTTAATAATTGCTGTATTCTGTACATTTGTCAGTTATTTGAGAGTTAAATTTTGCCTGATATTACATTTTGGATTTCTCCATTTTAAAAACAGAACCAAACCAAAAAGGCTCCATGAATAGTTTTAAAACATGGAGTCTACTGAACAATATCCACTCCTCACTATGAGAAACATGAAGGACAAAGCACTGATTTCTACGATGAGAGAGAAGGTATCTGCCAGGTTTTTCATTTGACAAAATGTGGTCTCAAAGCTGTAACTCAATTTTAAGTGCATTTTTACAGTGGTATGCTGTCTGAGCTTCCACTTAAACTGTAAAACCAAGCAATTAGGTTACTATACCTTAGTTACTCATTGATTTCTGAGCTGATCTGCATGCCTAAAAGCAAAGACTCCTAATATTCACTAATCCAAGGATTAGGATGTTATTCACTAATCCAGAGATTAAGATATTGTAGATCACAAACTGGTGACACCATATTTGCTATTCTTGTCAAATGGAGTATAACAGCAACAGCTTTCTGTGGCTGTTAGCAACCACTAACATGTGGCACGTATTTTCCACTGCGCAGAAGTACTGGCAGCCAGTCCTTTAGACTTGAGGTTGTTGTTAATTTTGTTTACGTTAAAGATCTTACTAGTATTTTGTGATCTCCAGTTTCCAATGCAAAACTATCCCTCTTAATCCCTGAACAACCCTGTTACTCTTTGGGCTGGCATCTGGCACTGGACAGAGAAAACAGATAGCCTAATATAAAATAATAATTTCACACTGAGGCAGTACTTAGAGAAAGTAGCCATATAGAGTAGTATTTTCAGGCCCCATCTAGTTTTCCCAGAAATACGAAGAAAGGCATCATAAGGGCAAGCATATTTTGATCTTAAAACCCTATGCAAGTGAAAAATAAAAATATTCAAATATTCAACATTTAATATCTAGCTTTAATTAATCAATTTTAAGTTTCATACTATGTGTTTCCATTACGATTAATAATAACAACAGAATAACGTCAGTTTGTGGTTGAACATGACATTTTTACTCAAGCTGCAATGAGATAAGGATATAAATGAGATAATTTATTCTACAATAAGTATGTAAAAAGAGAACATTTGGCAAAACATGGCTATTTTTTTCCATGAAAACTAAGTTTTGGATTGGTAAACTGGGCAATTATTTGGCTGGACAATTCTTTATATAGCCTTATTTATATAGCAGATCTCAGCACTTGTCCTTATCATTAACTTCTGCTACTGTGACAGTAAGGAAAATATTCTTTGTATGTGATGGTATCTACCTTAGATTTATGGTAACCTCATTGATACTCAGTGCTAACACCAAGATGGGTTACCTTGGCTCTCTGGAACTGTACCTGTATCCTTAGCCCTGTCAAACAAGAGACGTGAACATCTGAATGACTGGGAAGATTTGATCCAGTGACGTAGTCGGGCCCAATCATTCCTTTCAGAGGTTCCTCTTGTATTCGTGATATCAGTATTGAATACACCTTTTTCTGTGACTCAGATGGTGGGGTGCATGGTAATTCATTGGTAGGTCTTTGAAAAAAGAAAACAATTTTTTTTTTTTAAGCCACACATCATAATTTGTTTTGGAAACTAACATCCACAAAATATTAATTTTTCAAAACATTAAAGATTTTATGAAGGAGATATTGCATTCATAACAAAACATTTAAATGCTAGTAGAATCATCATACTAAGTTTGCATTTTCCACCTACTTAGTTGATTGAGTGAAGGCCCTCCATGCACCTAGTTCCTCAGAGAGCTGTTCAATTTTCAATGGTACAGATACTTTCCGTCTTTTTAAAAGCTGACTGAAAAGGAATGAAAATAAAGTCCAAGTTAAGTCTAACAATGCATATTTTCTTCAAAGAAAAACACATGATCCTTCATGATAGTCGCCAGTATGAAGCCACAGAAATACTAAATTACTAGATAGGTGAAATACCTTTTCTTTTAAACTGGTCTTTAGTTATCCCAATTTATACCTTATTTAAGCTTATCTGTAATTATCTTAATTTTTTTTTCTCTCTTTAAGACGCCCTTCGATACTTTAAGGCTTTTATTTCCTAATAATGACAAGCTGACTAAAACTAAGTGCATGTATATAACTGATGTGAAGCAATACCATCTGGAGCAAAGCCAAAACAAGCTGCATTATGAAATCAATGACATCTCAGAGATGGCTTTGTTACCCAGCAAGAATAAAATCAAAAAGATTTGAGTGTGCCAAATTGTGAGGGAGGTGTTATTGCTAGAAATGGCAATTAGTCAGATAGACAGCAGAGAGGAAGACTAAATAGTAGTGGTTACATTTTTGAAGGAGGAGTACTGGAGTACTGCATATAAACATTTCATTTAGCAGATTAACAGAGATTACTGATCTTAATCCATTCAAGTCAAGTGGATTGGCTTAATTCAGTCAAGTCCACAAGTGGGTCAAGTGAAGACAACTTGGGCTGGGTTAAGTGGTTCAGGTCAACTGGGGTCTTATTAGGTCAAGTGAGCCAAGTGATGTCAAGTGGGTGGAGTCAAATGGGCCACATCAGGTAGGGTCAAATAAGTGGGGCCATGTCAGTGAGGTTAAGCCAAGTCACATCAGATCAAATGCACAAAGTCAAGTCAACACAGGTTAACTTGGTGAAGTCAAGACAAGCAGGCAAGGCTATGTCAGGTCATCATGACTGCATTGGGCAGGACCAAGAGGAGTCAAGCATGCTAGACCAAGCAAAAAACTTGCAGATAGGGAATATTAGCTCACTGAGTACAGGAAGGTTTCACGGTGGGAAAGGAAGCAAGTGCATAGTCACAAGCTCTGAAGTCACAGCTTGTACTTGATTCTACCGAGCAAGTCTTCACAAGAGGTCTACACAGATACAAAATTAGAACAATGTACAATTGTACATGGAAGGAATGCTGAATGCTCATCTAAAAACTAGCTTTTCTTACACAACCAAGTGTTTTACTGACATCTTTAATTCAGAACGTATTGAACTAACTTGCATTTTCATAATGCACAGAAAGAAGGCTCCGCAGCAGGCAAAGGTACGCCACTATACCTTTATCACAGAACAGGGACCTCACGTTTTTTGTGGAGAATCGTGGTCTACCTATAGCATATACTATAAAAGGAACTGAGATTTCAAAGTGTTACTAAAAGCATAATATTACCTTGTATATTCATAAAGTGCAGGTACAATGCTATTGTACTGTCTTCTGATAGCAAGTAAAGCACCGATGTAACCACACAAAATTAGCAACTCATTCCGAAATCTATAAATGAACAAGTATTGATCATGAACAATAATGATTTCAAGCATTTGAAAAAATCATTAAACTCACAATCAAATACGTAATTTTAAATTTCCACCTAATTAATATCCACCTAATTAATATCCACCTACCACCAGTATTTCCCTCTAAACCAAACTATTACATTTTAGCATATATAGGTTAATAAGCCCAGTCACATAATGTTATAAAAACAGTGGTACTCAGACCTTTCAATACAGTAAAATGTTAAAATTTAAATAAAATTGCTCCATATTTCTGTGGTCTTAAGTACTGTCAATTTTTCCCCACAGACAAGAGTTAAGCTTTCTGCTTATTTTAGTTCTTCATATACATCTGTGCAGACATCCAGGTCTAGTTCAAACCATCTTTTAATGAATGGTGAAACATAGTAACCTATGTATTTTAGAGTTCATTTTAAGACTGACAGTTTGAATTTCCTTAACACTTCGACATAAAAGCACACTGTGTGTGGTACCACTGCTCTTTTTCATCAGAAAGCTGAAACAAGAACTAATCAAAGCGAGCTTCTCCAAATAAGACCAATATTGACTCACCCACTGTAAATGTCTGTGAAAGTAGCAGGCAAATCTCTTTTATTCTTTTTGCTAAACCTTGAAAATTTAGCAAAATTCCACATTCAGTTCTCCAGACTGGGAATTAACCTATTGGTTGCAATCTGTTTGTACCACTCTTCTGGTCAACAAAAATGATACTAACAGTTTGTACCTATAGATTTTTTTTTTTAATTCCAGAAGTTTCTGTTTTTGAAACTTCCACTTTTATAAATATGGAAAACATACTCACTGTGTACAGTTATTCAACATTAATTGTTCAGTGCGAATGTAACTTAGAAGGTCGAGGTATGGACAGACTGAATCTAAAGTCCAATCTGAGCCACAGAGTTGTTCTGTTCAAAAATAGAAAAAAATAATTGAGGAGACAAGCTATACAAATTAATTATGCTTAAAAATGATTCTTTATTCAAGTACCTTTCACATACTGAATGCCAATAGGGAGAGCTTTTTCTGGTTCACTGCTTAGCAGATAGTACTTTATAGTTTCAAATATATCACCGTCTGCCTCAGTTGTTTCTGCCAATCGCATACACTCTTCTACATCAGGAAGATTACACTAGAAAACAATGATTTTTCTAAAGAATTACTGTAATATTTAAAGAATTACCTAAGATGTACAAAAATACATAACATTAAGATCAATCTCTCTCTGAAGAGATATTGTTTGAAAGATATACCTCCATATATTAGGCATTAAGAAAGCTACTTAGAACAGAGAACAACCGAGATGGTTCTCTAACTTTAACATGATTAATATCTGTGTCTGTTGTTAGTGATTGTGAACTAGTTACTACTACTTAATAGATGTCGAACATTAAGGGAGTTAGTGGAGCAGACTCTTTCACTACTGAAAAGAGGGGAGGGAGGATTCAAGGAAGTTACAGATGTAAAACAATTCAGGGTAGTAGATAAAGGTGCCCTACCAAGATCTGGTTAGGCTACACATAAGTGACGAGGAGGCTATGAATCCTACAGACAAGTCATTGTGATGATCATAAGCTACTTGTGGAAGTAACCTATGCCATGGAAATGCTGCACAAAATTGAAAACAAGTATACAACATATAAGACTGTTACTGACAAAATCATCTTACAATTTTATTTGGCCTTGGCCTTAAATGTTCTGAAATTAAGAAAAAAAACAATACATAAGCTCTTAGCATTCAGGTGAATTCTTTTTCACTGTACCTTTTCATGTAGGTCATTTCTTTCAGCTGTGCACCCAGGATAAAAAGCACAAAGTTTTATCAACTGCAGTTTATTATCAGGAATCATCATAAGAAGATCAGCTGCTAAGTCCCTGCATAAACACAAGACAACATACAGTCACTCTTGATGGTTTGTAATAGGAGGAAATTCTTTCACATTCTTTCTAGTTTACAGAAGAAAGCAAACAAACAAACAAAGCTACTTTCAGATGAGAGCAAAAGCAACAAAGCAACTAAGTCTCTGAGTCTATTTTGATGCAATAAACAATGCTTAAGATTTTAATCTTAAGCAACTTACTAAAAAAGCCTAAAGAGGGAGGTTCTACTTCTTGCTTCCCTTCTATCTCCCTTTCCGTTCCTCTATCTTTCTGATCCTGATTTCCCATCTCTGATGTCACTCTCTATCGCCCCTTCCTCTGATGTTCTTATCACCACAAGGTAGGAAAATTGAGGTCACTGACTTTCAAAAAAAAATAAAAAATATCTATTCACCTTTTTTGGGGGGAAGGCATACATTTATTTTCTGTGGCTTTAGTTGGTTGAATTTAACACTTGTGTGTCAAAACCATCCCAAACTGATATGCAGGAATACATGAGAAGAGATGAGAAGGGAGAGTAGGATCATTCTAGATTTGCAAGAAAGACATTACTGTTGCTTTGCCATGAAAGCACATTCTCTGTAAAACTTTGAGAACTCAGGAGGGTAAAAGGCTTCTTAGAGCACCAGGACATCAGCATAAAGCATCACTCAGTCATTTGGAATGGCTACAGCTTCTGAAATATTACAGAAGAGATTATGCAACAAAAGAATTGGATACCCATTTTCATGCTTCAGAATGGAAGAACTGTGCTTTAGCAAACTGACACTTCTAACATGTTCTTCTTGTTTAATCCAATAACAAGAAGCAACAGGAGGGAGGCACATGTGAAAATATTAATCAACTACTTTGAAGAAATATTAGATTGAGCTTTTAATAACTGATTATTCTGGTTGCTCTGTGGCTCTCCTGTTCATGCAAGCATCATTTCTCCTGCGACCCACAAGACTGACTTGCCCCTGTGTAAGCCAAAGCTCTCACTGAGTTCCCTTGACTTTTCAGAATGCAGTCCTTGGCTTAAAAATGTTGAAGTTCCTGTCCAATATTTATAATTGCTTTTTATCCTACATTCAAGCACTGACTGTGATTAAGTAATGAGGACATGGGACTTATTTTCAGCATTAGTAAAATTACACGCTTCTCCTTCTTTCTAGAAACAAGCAAAATACCTGTATCCAAGTGATGGAAAGCTAAAAGGAAGACATTGAAACAGTAATGAACAAATCTTGAACAAATTTTGGTTTTGTATTCTTACTTTGAATACAGAGGAAATTTTGAATAGGAAATAACTAAATAACAACAAATCCAAGAATCAGGTAAGCCTACTTGAATAACAGAAGAAATTTTTCCAGTGCCTTTTGGCAACCTAGCAAACCTAGGGCCAAAAGATGTCTGGAAGATGTTATACTATTACTGTGAAATAGCCACTTTTCCAAGACACAAAAAGACTCTGTGAAAATATAGTATATTTCACAAATTTTCAAGATTTCAAAGGGCAGTGAGGTACTGGAACAGGCTGCCGGGAGAAGCTGTGGACGCCCCATCCCAGGAGGCATTCAAGGTTGGGTTCAGTGGGGTCCTGGGCAGCTAGACCTAGTGGGTGGCAACCCTGCTTATGGCAGGGTGGTTGGAAAAAAAAATCACCTTTATAAACAATAATTTATATATATTTTTTAATTGATTAGAAACTGGTGAAAACTGAAATCAAATGTTCATTAAAAAAGTCTAATAAACACTCATATAATGGCCTCAAATTGTGTTACATATAATATTTTTAAGGAATCAAATTGAAAAAAAATATTTATTACCAAGATAAAAATAAGGAGGCTGCATCAGGTTACATAGAATTCAGTATTTCAAGTAAAGTATTACTAGCTTTCCAATGAAAGGTCATTTTAGCTGTATTTATGTACTAAACAAATAAAATTAAATGGTGTTCATAAACTCTCACTCATTTTCTCTAAACAGTTGCATGTTTTTCCTGTGGCTGCAGATTGGGAAGGGACGTGCATATTTAGTTTTGATGTTTTTGTTTGGACTTCATATTTTCGAGCATTTCTAGAAAAAACATGCCATCAGAAATTGATTTCATTAGTAATCAATCTCGTGATATTCCTTGAGGTCTCTACAATGTTTCTCTGAAATGAAATGTTTCCAGCTGGCGGATATCCTTTAAAACAAGAACCTGTATAAAGAAGTGAGCTCTTCAAATAAGCTCAGAGACTGTCAAGCTTCATCTTCCCCACGTATGATCACATGAATACAGAAAACTAAAGGATACTAAGCTATGCTGTCAGTATCTCTATTACAAAATATGAATAGGCTCATGAGTCTCTATCTTTTTATTTGCCTGAGCAAACTAAGTTTAGAAGCAAAACTAAGGCCCAATCACATCTGCTTAAATACATGGTCTATTGAATGTTAATTCTGAAATACTGTACAGCTGCCAAATATATCTTAGCAACATTTTGTTTTATTGGTAGATGACAAAAAGACCAAAACCATATCTTTTAAAGCAAAGCCACTACAAGGAAGAGGAAGAAATCTAGCAGAGAAACGAAGTCTCCCTGTATGCAACAGAGAAATAACCTAGTCCTCCAGCATTAAACAGTAATCCTGTTTCATCTTTAAATCTTGTCAGCTACCCTGTATATCCAATATCAGTATAAAGTAATTCCTCAGTCTCTTGTGATTTTAAATTGTCAAACAAGTACTTAAAATCACTTTGCAGATCCTGCTTATACTTTGGTGCCTTTTGACTTTATAATTCAACACTAGCCTTACTCTGTCCAAAGCAGTCACTTTTACCCAGAACAGACCAGGACTTAATATGCTAATTAGTGCCTAAATAGATATCTAGCTTTTTCAGTGCTTTTCATACTGTAAATGACAGCAACTCTCTCATTTAAAGTTCATACAATGTATTTTGAGGTTAAAGTAGAATGTTTGCATTCTCTATGCTTCATAGGTGCAATTTTTATTCAAATTCAGCAGAAATCTACCTACTCACAGTGGCCTGGTGTATGTAAATTTCAGTATGAGACACACCATTATTTTTTCAGGGGAAGGGAATAAACAAATCTTCTTTGGAGTAAAAAATTCTTACCATGTTGTTACTGTCATACATTTTCTTGCTAGTAACTCTAGGGCATAATGTGTTGCTTGCGCTGCACTTTCTCCTAAGACAGTACCCACACTGATTGCCAACTCCAGTTCATTTCCACGAATCAGGTTTGCCATTGCAAGCTTGCTCAATAAAAAAATTGTATCATTAAAGGACACAATCATTTTTGAGGATTCACCATGTTCAGCACATGACATTTATTTACAAGACTGCCTTTTTTTTTTTTACAAAAGGAAATTTTTTAAAAATACGCATTAATTAAATAAACTTTTCACATAAAATTTAGGCCTCTTGAATGAATCAGTAATTATATACCATGTGTTAATCAGTTTTCAAATAATCTAATAGATTTCCTTTTGCAGATACTTTCTTCATTTGATCAGAGATTAAACTTCACACATAAAGGAATCACTATCATGTTTGTTAAGTTCTAGGTAAGGACAGTAGTGTTTAGAATAAATATTTCACCCCCTTTTTTGGTGAAATGGGTCTCAAAAAAACAGGAATGTCTCTCCTGTACATATTCTCTGGGTAACTGGAGTTGCTGATAGGAATAGTAGAACATTAAACAGTAAGACTATACAACACTTCAAACATGTAATTTGAAATGCAGACGTTAACTGAAAACTTGCTCTTCAGAGAAAGAAGATTGAATTTTACTCATTTGGAGGAACAGAAAATTAAGAACATGTTGAATCAGAAACAACAAAGAACAAAGAGTGCAAGGAAAAGAAGTAATTTATAAAAATTACAAGAAAATTAAAATGTTATATGTTAGCCATTTTTTTGGTCCAAAGGGTGTTTTTTTTTTTTTTTGTTTGTTTTG
>PPHD01010748.1:1834-19391 GCA_002909625.1 Bambusicola thoracicus | reverse complement strand
ATTTAATTCCTCTTAGCAATTAAATGAGCATTCAAAATCTAGTAAGATAGAATTTGCCAACATCAGTAATCCCCAATAAATGCAATTATGGAAGTATACTTTTTAGCAAAAATTTCTCTTCTTATTATTGCCATATTTATTATTTTAATGCTTTATATTCACTTTTCACAGCCTTTTCTACTATAAATATCAGAATGTTATCAGTGAATAAGAATTGAAATGTATACACACCCTGGTCTTATCATTGTCAACTATATTGCAATTGACACATTTTTCTGATGTCTCATATACACTTTCCCAGCATTCAGGAATAGGGAAGGTTAAATTAAATATCTTACATCATGCAGTGAAATCTGCACTTTTCCATGACTATGATTTCCGTTTTCACTCAGTTCATCCTTCTAGTCCTGTAACTATCATCTCATCTTGGGAAGGTACTGTAAACAGCCTCTGGGTGTTCTCTCTCCATAATACTGGCAGAATAGGACACAGTGTTTTTGTTTTCTTATCATCACCAAAATTTACAAACAGGAAAATCCTCTGAGATTAAACTAAGAGAACTACAACCAGCTGACCTAAAAAAAGGTCTTCAGGAGCTGTGTATCAACTGAATTTTCCATCCTTTCACTTTTCATTTCTAAGACAAAAGCTGATCTCAGTGAATTTACATTGATGTCAGTCAGCAAAGTAGAGTCCTATTTTTGCCACCAAGAGAAGCATTAAACTTTCATATAATAAAATAACAACATTAGGCTTAAAGAACATAAGGATTAAAATATTCTAATGTTTCCATTGGTTCAGTTTAATTCATATCTGTGCCATCAGGAAAGTAGAAACAAGACTACAGCCTTGTTGAATTGCTGCTTCCCCATTTCCATCCATGACAAATTCAGAAAAGAAAATTGCATCAAGTCAAGTACACTAGTATTTCCTCTTCGTTATTCAAATGGGGCCTGGGACTGCTGAAAACAATTTATTTCCACATATGTTTCAATTAGAAAAAATCAGTTTTTCTTCGATAAAGAACCGCATCTTTACATTAAAAAAATATATATATATTTTTGTTTTCTATGTAGCATATTGATTTTTGATATATATATTGATCTCAAGTTTTTAAGAGATAATAGCCCAGTTTCTTGGCACCTCCAGAGAACAATAGTTGTGGCTCAGCCTCTTCCAAGTGCTTTGCATCACAAGGCAAAAAATGTATAGGTCTTTTGTGATGCAATAAAAATTTACAGTAACACAAATAAGAATGTCAGAAATAAAGTACTTGTATAGCTACAGTTGTTGATTTTCTGATATAATTTTGATTAGGAAATATCTAGATTGTACAAAAATGTTCTATCCATAGTTAATTGTACCATTATTATCTTATATTCCATGCATGCATGCATACACTTCAACTGCGGAAAAAAAATCATCAACTACAATTTCCCTACTGGTAAACTCTAGAACTACCTAGACTGGTTCTTGCACTGTAATGAAACATCAGTATGAAATCTGAAAATGACTTTGGCCTTTCCTCACAATGAAAATAATCATGCAGCTTCCAGACCAGCAAGAGGCGAGCAACTCTCACCCACAACATCATTTTTGCTTACTATAGAATGAGAAATTCATTCCTGTCTGGCTACAAAGCTACATAGGCCATAAGGAATTGAATCCAAAGCCCTGTGAATTTAATAGAAAAATTCCCACTGCTGTAAGGAAGCTGAAGAGGATCCAGACCTGAGCAATTTACAGTATTTTAAGCCCAGGAAAGATGGAATGTAAAGCACAGATTGTACATGTGTAAGATATGTTTAATATAATTCCAAGGCATATCTTTGATTAAGATATTGGAAATGTATGAAAGCCAAAGTAATACTATAATATAAAGCATGCATCCATTTATTCAGAATACGCATAAGCATTCGCTGATAATACTTTCCTGAAGTTTCCAGGCAAGCTGTAATAGAAAACAGTGATAAATGTCACTTAATAGACTCCCTTCACTGATCTCATACCAAAAAGATTACAAAACAACAAAATACAGATTTACACCTTCAGTTTAACTTTTGCTTAAGACAGCCAGATGTTGGAGCTTCAATTCACATAGATTTCTTTCCCTACCAAATGTTTCTGAATGACCGTAACTAACAAAATGAAAGCAAATCAGAATGTTTTCTGTTTTCAGATGAGAAGCATCTGATTAGGAAATGCTAAAGTTGCTACCAAAAAAGATGTATGGTTAAATCTTTATTTAATGTTAGCAAATGTCTTTCCTAGACACACACACACACAAAAAGAAAGAACACAATCCTGCTCACATAAACTAGAAAACTCTGTCACGAAGTCTGGTAAATGGGAGTCCCAGAGTATTTTTAACACTACTGTTGGAGTACAAAATTGCGTTGTTCATATTAATGATGGTTTGGTACTGCTAACACACAGTACATAAATAATTATAATTAAAGAATTTAGAATGACAAATTTTTGGGCTGTTTCACTGAAAATTATACTTATCAACTTTGAAACATTTCTATAAAAATACAGATCTTTTCAATCAGGTAAACTGAAACCTTTGCCAAGGAATTTGTAGCATTACAAACTGCATAAGCAGTCACCATTCCTTATTCTAAAATCAAGACATCTAAAATACTCTCTAGGATGAGATATAAAGAAGTTTTCATCCTGAGAATTTCACAGACTTTTCATGTGTGTTGACTCTCATAACTAAATACTGTGAAGAAAAAACAAAACATGACTGTGATTTTTGAAATTAGACGAAGTTGGATCAGAGTGCTCTTAATGCCTTGTCATTCATTATACACATCTGAAGATCCATATGTATTTACACTACTCACTGAAAACCTTAAGGATTAAATTAAGTTACTTTTATGTCCTCTCAGCAGGTATTATAGTAATGACAACGTTGCTTAACATCTTATTGCACTGGTAATTTTATTTATTTTTTGTTTGTTTGTTTGATTAACCTATGGAATGCTGTAGTTCCTTAACAGGAATTTTTGGTGTGGATGATAGTTCAGTAACTGTAGCTTAGTATCCTCCAATGTGTGCACCCCAGTCCAGATTAACAGTCTGGTCCACTGAGGTCTGCATCATCTTCAGCATCCACTCTATTAAGTCATCTCAAGTTCATGCTGTTGGAGCTACAGATGCCCAAGCTGTAGTTCTTGTTAGAATTTAGAACAGTACACCCCTGCAGTGGCATCTTACTGCCTGAATCTTAAGAAGGTAATTGACAGAACTTCGTGAAACAGTTGTGTGTTTTTCCAGGCCTCCATGTACCAGTGTCCTGTACCCATCAACATCTTTGGCTGAGCATTCAGTCACATACAGTCTTTGTTACTAACCTTTCCATCTTGTATCAAGTTATGCCCTCCTTTATGAATAGGCTCTTCTTCCTTTCCACTGCATTCTTGTTGCAGCACCTGTGATGAGAAGGTGCTGCAACACCTGCAGTATAACCTAGCCTTCAGAAGGTAGCAATAGGTGTGAGAAGGGGCTCTATTCTTACCAAAATCTGTCAAAGAATGGAAACTGTTGGCAAACAGTAAAATATTTGCAGATATAGTCCAAGTGCAGAGCTGCACAAGTCTAGTAGTACCTTTAGTGTTTCCAAGACTTTTTCCTCTAGAAGCACACTTCATAAAACCAAAGGAGAAAACTTGTATCTGCCTTCTCTTGGCAGAATCTCCCACTGTAGGAGAGAGAAAATAAGTTAGTGCTACTACCTGAAAGTTGGCTGTGGTAAAATGCTGCGCTTTTTTGGACAACTTTTGGGTTATCAATTGGTTACCAATTAAGTATTATCTCTGCAGTGCATAAAGCCTTGAAAGAAAATGTATTCTGTAGATTACTCACCAGAAGACAGAAAATGCAGGTGTACACCACACAAACTACTTTTCTGACAATAGCATTTTCAGTCTCTTCTAGGACTATGGTAATTATGTGCCCACGCAACATACATACATTCTGGTATGTCCATCACAAAGGTCCAAGTCCACCAGTAATTCATTTCGTTGCTAAACAGCACAGATAAGTAATTTCTTGTGTAAGGTACTTGTGTTGAGCCTGTAGGTGCTGTTGGTAAGATGTGACACTCATGTCTGAGAAAAATCGGTACTTCTGAGATTTCGCCAGTGGTGTTTCCATGCGTAACCTTTACGTGATTCATGAAATCACATACGCTGCCAAAAGAAGCTGATTTCTGTTCATGCACAGCTGTGATAAGATGCCTGTCCCTCATGCATTTGGCAAGTTGGGAGCAAAATAGCACAACCTATCAAACGCTGCAGATGCTAATGTGACAACTGTTTCTGATATTATCATGAAAGGAAGAGCTCTGAAAGGATAAGGGGTTGCTTTCAGGCACCATCAGCTTGCTGGCAGCCAGAGAGCATGCTTGTCATGGTGAGACCCAAGGGAGCAAATAAAGTACAAATAGTGTCGCTCTCCCCTATTAAAGCTATTCCAGGGAGCATGAGAGAGGAACCTGAAAAGCTTCAACAGGCCAATGTGATAATGAAGTAAATAAATTAAAATTAGTCAAATTGTCAAATGCTTCAGAACCAGATAGATCAGATTTTTTTTTTATGATGCATTGCATTAAAACCAACAAGTTTTGGCTCTGAGACGTTGAAGGTTTCATTTTTCACTCAGGCTACCTTCTTCATTCACATGTTACCTACTACCACATGCTATCCAGCAATCAGTCAGAACTGGGGGGTCTGACAGAAAAAGGCTTCTCTCAGTGCCTGAACTTTAATCAGTGAGGTTTGCATTAGAAAATATCATTATAATGTAACAATCACTTCCAGATGGTTCTTGATCACAGATACAGTCCATGCTTTCTTCAGACCCAATAGAACCGGTGTAACAATCAACAGAAAACTGTGCATGTGTGCATCTGTACATCTTAGAGGTTTGCATTTTCTTCCTACCCAGACATATATTACTCAGTGCTTACCATTATTATGTAAAAGTTGAACTCTTCTCAAGTCAAGACCATTTTTAAATGAGCTAAAAGAACTAAGCCTGAGTAGAAGCATTAGAACACCCTACCATACATACATCTCATTTAAATAAATTACTATTTCTGATGTTGATGCAGCTGTGACTTTAAATTAAGTAGTGTTTTATAAGTAATAACTCTTAAAATTGTTACTGAAAACATAAAGCAGTCCTAACTGGGATGGAAGCACTTAAGTGGCTGAGATATGAGCATGCTAAATATGAATATAATCAAAGCTATAAATAAATAAATCCATACTAGAAGCTGCCAGAGTTGGTCCTGAAGAACATTTGGGGACGATTGAAAAGCTGCTCCAAAATAAAACCCCTCTTTTATGTATGTGCAATATAGAATGAATATTGCAATATTCTCCATGTGCAAGGCTTTTTTCCTCTTTTGTCTTGTATTGCTGAAAAGCAATCCAAGGCAGGAGCGTTTAGCCCTAGAGACACTCAACAAATTTCATTATCTTCCAGTTCTGCAAAGGAAATCATCTGGTGCTGACAACTATTAGCAAAAAAATTAAAAATAAAGATCTCATGGTATCAGTTCATGTATGCACATGAAACAACATGGAGGGCAGAACGTGGGCTTTGTTCAGACCCTAGTTACAATGATTATCTACCAACATGTAACATGTTCCATTATGCTAAGTAGAGAAATGAGTCTGTGGACTTGATGAGATAGTTAACGGCTTTGGGATGAAATTTTTTCAACAATTTTCATCATCCACATTAAGGGTTAAGTTTTGCATGACTCAGTGTGGTCTGTCTATATCTGGTAAGGGGAGGCAGGTATTTATAGGGTACATCCATCTGAAGGCAAATGTCTCAAGATAACCATCAGTGCGAAGTGAGACAAACCAACATCTAAAGGTGCCTTTTACACCAGACACCAGATTATTATAGTTGGGTAGACTGCTTATGTTCTTTCAGGTAAATATACGTGTTCTCCTTCTACATTTGTCAGCCTTACTAAGCATTACCCTCCAATGCAGGAGGAAGTGTCACAAGCTGCAGCCCACTTTACTGTCTCTGCAATAGTTTGTTTCTGGGCAGAAAATTGACCTGTAGCAATATGTGATCATGGAACTAGGAATTGTAATACAGTGCAATTCTGCCTGAAACCTAACTTCTAAGTGGTTTGAGAGCACTCAAGAAGAGTGTTTAAGATGCATGCTACAAACTAGAGATGTATGTTTAAGGCATGCTATGAATTCCTGAAAAGTTGCCCAGTCATCTCAGCTGAAAACAGCTTCTTTATTTGTGTTGAGGTGCCAAAGCAAATGAGTGTGACACCAGCCTTATCAGTTGGGTTTAAGACACCAGCTACCTTGAATCTCATACACCTGGATGAGGATGGCATGGCACACAGACTTTGTAATCTCAGCAACAATCTTCAAACAGCTTTGAATGTGGATATTAATCTACCAAAAATAGAAGAGGTCATACCAGTGTGAGGCTAAATTTTCTGCAGTTTAGACATCAGCTTGAAGGGATTTTACTTCCATATGTCTAGAGTTATATTTATTGTTATTGAATGTTTCACCTCCCACACATCTATTCCACAGACATAGATTTTAGGAGAGTTGGGCTCTTTTTGGAGATTTCAAACTTTGTAGTTACATGCTGCCACAGGCATATTTGCCTGAGTAACTGTCCAATTTCAATTGATTAGTGATGTGACAGGAGATGTCAATGCAGAAAAATCCACTTTTCCAACAAAATATTCATTACATTTATTACTATGTATACATTTTATCTATTTTCAGATTAGTAAATTGATTGGAAACAGAAGTGGGAGTTCACTTTTTTTTTGCAGAGCAGATTTGGGGGAGAATGGGTTATACATTTGCTTCTTTCTAGATGTTGATTTAGTTTTTGTTTGAAGGGCATCTAGAAATACTGCAAGATCACTCACCTTTCTCCTGTTATTAGTTATGTCAACTGTATATATAAATAATAAACTACGTGACATCATTTTTTTTTTCATTTTCAATTTTTTTTTTCTTGCTCTTACCTACCACAGGCTGAGACTCTCTGCAGGAAAGCTGAGTTTTCCTTTTTCCCAAATTGAAGGAGATATTGTTCTTCCATGCCATATGTGCCATCATTGTTTGAAATCCAGGCTACAAGAAAATGTGCTCTTATGTAACATGCCTCGTTCTCTGTATCACCTTGTTATTGCCAGCTCTATACTGACAATCGCTGATTAACTCAGCCCCAGCACGTCTGAAGTGAATCACAATGTGATGTCTGATTCCTCAGCAACATTTCAAAGGGACCAGATTTTTGCTTTTAACTACAATTTAGGTAACTAAATGGGAACATACTGTAAGGTTCAAATGATATACTGTACATTAGACTCGCAGCTGCAGCCTCATCATATTATCCTTTATAAACTTGGCTTGGAATCCAGAGGGACTCTGGACTGCTTAATATTCAGTTAATTTATGTTTTGATTGGAAAGACGAAAGTAAACCTTTTGGAAACGAATTCATCAATTCAAACTGCATATCAGGCTTTATTGAAATGCAGTCTGCAATGTTCTTAAGTCAGCCTCATCACTGAATGTTGGGACTTATCTTAATTATGGTTGGTTGTAATACTGTACTTAAATTAATAATGTTCTTATGTTAAAGAGATTTTTTTGACCTTTTGGAGTGCAGAAATCAATGAGAAGTTGATAAAGCCAAGTTCATTGCTGCCTAAAGTAAAGCAAGCCTGATTTGTTTACTTACCTAAGCCTTCATCTGTCAGACCCATTCTGAAATGATTTATAGACCTCTACCCAATGAAATCATTTAAAGTAGATTAGATTCAAGGAACAATCACCTCTAATATGACAAGCTGATGGAGGCTGACAGGTAACCAAGTTGCTCTGGATGGCAAACAAGTTCCTGAAATTCTGATTAAATTAAAATATTAATGGTACCACTGGGAAAATAAGATTGAATCATGTTAGGCGAATTCAGTATTAGAAACAAAATGCAAATAGAGAGTCATTCTGTGTGAAGAAAGCCAGCTGAGGTACCAAGGGAAGTTACCTCCAGTAAACGAGAGAGCAGGAAGTGAATTCAAATGAAAAGCATTGTGTCAAGAGCTCACCTTCACCTTTCTGAGGTCTCTAAAACAACAAGGCCTAACAGGCTCCAGGGTTGGTCTGAACACTTTCGAGAGGTTACATATTTATTTGGACTTGCAGCATAGTACTAATGAACAACTTTTGCTTTTCTAAGGTTATAAGGTTATTCTTTGAAGCACTGATCCATGCTTTTTTTTCCCTTTTTTCATGTTTGTTTAGTTTCTGTTTTCAATCCCATACATTAAGTGGCTCTGGCTGTTCTATAATTGCTATATAACTAAATGTACTGACACTGCCTGCTTTGGGATCTGTATTAATTTTGACACACAAGGTAATTAAATGTGCTATTTGTCTCACGTGCATTAAAGGAACAATAGATGCCTTATCTGCCAGACATGCTGAAGTGTGCAATTACAACATGTTAAGAGTAGGTGTGTTTTGTTCCACAACACCTTTTATTAAGATCCTTTTAAATATCTTTAAATGTTATTTAGTGGCAACAGGGAAGGAATGACTATCCATCATAAGTCACACTGATGGGATTTATCTCACCTCATTCTAGACAGGTTAGGCATCTTCATATGATCTGATTGCCTAACTCTCTTTCCAGTCAGCAGTGAGAAAGAGCTGCATGAAGTTTGCCAATCACCTGACCTATTTGTGATATTTGCATTTGGATGCAATAAACTGCAACCTACACACACACACAAGTCAGTCTGTATTTTCCAGGAGGAAAAATATTGGTACAGGGAGCAGGAAGTACCTAGGAGAAATAGTAACTGCACTCACATTGCCCCTCTAAATAGCAAAGTGCCAATTTAGTTTCAGAGCCACAAAGTTCTCCTGTTATTTCCCAGTAGGCACTATATAAATTATGGTGGCCATGGTCAGTCCAGAGAGACCCACAGATAAAGGAAGAATGTGATTAATAACAAAACAAAGCAGAAGCTAGACATTGAGTGAAAGAGCCTCCTAGAGACTAGGGAGGTTAGATTTTTGCAGACAAACAAAATGAAACAAAACAAAACAACAACAACAAAAAAAACAACATAGTATGCAGTATGGAAGTAATGAAGCAAGGAAGGACAGGGTATGAAGAATGGACCATGGTGGGGAAAAAATGACGTAAAGCAACTTTTAGGTGCTATTATAATAGGGAGGAAGTTAAGGTTAGTAACAAGTCTTTGTGTACTAACCAAGAATGTGGCAGGTGAAAAAAAAAAAAAAAAAAGCAGATTATGGTAGTGTATAACCTATACTATGAGCATCACTAGGAAAAAAACCTCTAGCTACTCAGAAGTTTAACTCATACCATTAGGGAAAATGATGGTACAGTTCACAAAATGAAATTTTTTTGTATCTTCTCAGTCTCTGAAACAAATTCTCACACATCTGGGAATCATTATTTCCACAGTTCAACTACTTCTGTCTATACAAATACGGTTCTAAGATACAGGAAAATCTCGTGTGGTCAAATGGGTGAAGTACCACAGGAAAGTATGTTTTTACTACACTCACTGTCCAGCCCATAATGTTCATTCTACATTGTAAACTGTGGTGGAAGACTGTGGCCAAGGTTTAAGAGAATACAGGCCAAGTGTTCACCTTCTAACAATGTTAGAAATCACATTTCTCTAAGATGTGAAACACATTTCATTGAGTCATCATTACATGAGAGCTAGGAAAATTATCCAGTGTTCTTTGTTGCCAAAACAGCTATCAGGTACTTTGAAGTCTTCTTTTTTTTTTTTTAAGTTTTACTTATACATATACTTCATATTGTATTAATGGAAGTGTATGTATGAAGTATTATTTCTTGTCTGCCTACATCTCTGACATTCAGGATATTAACTACTTAGTCATTATTAACTACTTAGTCCTATCACTACCTGAAAAATATTGCTTTACAATGGTCATACAGGACAACTCTAAAAATCTAGTTTCCCTTAAAATGTATAAATGTAATACAGTCTGATACTTTGACAGTTTTTATATCACTACCAATTAATACATTGTTACATTGATTACATTATTATGTTGATGTAAGGAGGAATGCACCTGATATGTAAAATCCAGGGCAAGAAGAAATGTAAGTGGGATGTAGAAAATCTAAGCATTTCTCCTGTAAATGTTCAGTGAAGAAGGTGGGGCAAAGTTGCAGAGTAATAAGTCAGTATGCGTAGTCCGTAACAGCAACCAGCAAAGGGAAATTCAGTATATCCAAAAATATAAGCATTTGTCTTCCATACTTGTATTAGTTTCTTCTCTCTTTTTTCTCTGTGTAGATATAAATAATATCTATACACATATATGCAGAGGGGAGTACATATTTATGCATGTACATACATATGCACATGTAGCACAGACATATCTATCTGTCCGCTTGCAACTGCAGTGCATGAAGTTCTTTTTTTATTTAAGATGATAGCATTCCACTACTTCTATGCTATAGAAAACTGCGGATATTATTTGTATAAAAAAACAATATACCTCTAAAGAACCTGGTCGAGGCTAACAACATATTTATTCTGTTTGTTGTATATCTGATGGTTATCTTATATGGAAGTTTTTTATATGTAATCACAGAAGTAATCAGAGGTGTATGGCATTTGTTTTCCTTTGCATACTATAGCACAGATTGCTAGTATATAGTTTGCCACATGGTTCCTATCTTACTTATACTGACCCATGCATAGACAGAAAGCATTGGAAACATGTGAGTTGTGGTTGTTAACACTGGGTAAATATGGAATCCATATATTAAAATTCAACATCAACTATGCAGGCATGAATTTCCTGCAGCTTTGATTCTAATTCCCTAGTAATGTTTATGCTATCAACGTTAGCTTACATAACATGCGGGCTTTGGACCTGAGGGGTGAGTAAGATTAAACTGCTTTCCAGTCTAGCAGAAAATTTTCTAGCTTTCTCCAGACCTTCAAACATTATGAGACTGCCTCCTGGAAATACAGAGGGGGTCTTCATACATAACAAAATCCTAAATTTCATCAACTACTTTGGTATATGACTCACTTTCCATGATGCATTCCAAACAAATAACATTCAAATGTTATTTCAAATGGCAGATTTTTTTTTGTCTGATCTCATTATCTTATGATTTACCTTGTCACTTATAGAATCATAGAATCTTATGCATGGAGTATCTGTGTGTTTAAACTAAAATCAAGCACAGTAGCCTCGAGGCTCCTTCCTCGTGGACTATTCTCCTCGAAATAAAATCCAGCTTGAAAAGAAGAGTGTTTGTTGACTGGTATGGTAATGCTGGTGGGGAGTCACCGGGAATGCTGGAACTCTCTAAGTGCCTTTTATTGAAAAGTCTATCTTAAAAAGGGAGGCTTCATAACAGTTCTGAAGGCAGGAGGGTCTCACCTCAACCCTCTCTTACACGATCTTGAAAATGTTGTACCTTTTCTTCAATTGCTCCACCCTCAGTTTTGTGATCTAACCCACTTCAGCTCCAGCTTGTTCCAAATTCTTGTGAAAATTAAAACTGGGTTTGGAACCAAAAGCTGTTGGAAGTGCTTGAGCATGGGCTCAGCAGAGTAGCAGGATCTGAAGAAATTAGACATGTTGCATAAGCTGTAGGCTTTTGCTTCGATTTTGCATTCAGTTCAGTAAAATGTGATCATACAGCCAAGAGGTGACAAATCACACACGCTACAGTCAAAACACTGTCTGAAAGGATGAAGTCCACATAAGCAGATGGGGAGAGGTGTTTCTGGAAAATCTGTTATCAAAATATAACAAGCACCCAGCAGGATTTAGAGCTTTTGGATGGTCCTGACATATTAATGGAGGTTGTAGACATAATCTCAAGCATTTTCTGAGTTGCCTCAGTGTAGACTGGCCACATTCTGCCTGACAGCATATCTATTGGTTGGTACTATTAGCATATCCAAACGATGTTTTTCTTTGCTTTTGCGTATGTCATGATTAGCAGCACAGCTGAAAGTCCTTGGGAGACCAAGAGGACTGTCTCATTAGAAAGCTCCTCAGAACCTGGTGAACAGGCATGCACATGTCTACTCTAAATATTCATGTCCTTAAGACAAGACCTATGAATGGGTCTCCATGACTCCTAAAAAGTAGATTTGCACCCCAGGTTCTCACCTTCATGATTTTTTTTTGTTCTAGGTATTTAATGAGTGTTTTTCTCCAGGTCTCAATTTTTTGGGGTGGTAGTGATTCAAGTTGATGGGTGTACTTTATGTCAAGATACCTACTGCAGTATTTGATGTTTTTCAAATAATTTCCAAACAGCTTGTTCAAATCAACAAATGTAAGCCTAATTTTTATACAAGCATTTTTAAAAGTAAGTAATTAAGAAAGCATAAATAGAGCATCTAAGATTATAGACCTGAATGCAAAAGGCTGCAATCAGGTGTTTTAGTGAGACTAATGCTAAAATAAATTATTTTTAGCATTACATGGCCAAACTGTAGATTTATCCATACTGACGCATAAGGCCAACTCTTTGTTGTCACATTACTACAGGGCAGTCTGGCAGAAACAACTTCCTTAGAGAGTTTGAATGTGATCTTCAGTTTACAAACAACTTTCTCCTTCTTAATTGCTAGTCTTTGACTTGTAGGAATGATTATTATGACTGATAGTTGTTCTATTGTGATCATCTGAGTGTTAAAGTTTGATACTTAGCTTGATTATTTTCTCATGATAAAATTGATAAGAAAAATCACACCATCGCAATTAGATGTGGTTTCAGTCAGATGCTGCTATCTATAACAATTCTGCTCTTGACTGATTAGAAAAAGTATTACTTCTGTAGCTTCTCTCTGGTCTTTATAGAGATTCTCATGTTCACTTGTTCATTCTTTAAGGTATCTAAACATTCATAAATTCTTTTTGTGTAGATCCAGAATACTTTCAATCACCCAAATGATTTTTTTATTATTTCTTTTAAATACTTGTTTGTTTATATAGTATTTTCTTCTGACTCTGCAACGAGAGGAACAACTGCTTCTGTCTTCCAGCTGTTATGACCTATTCCCTAAGCGAGCAGGTTTCTGACAATATGGACACTGATTTTAAAATGTTTGTCATGTAATTATTTGCTTGTTACTACTATTTCCAGTGGTAGGTGCATCCGAGACACATGTCCAAGAGAGTACAAGAACCGATCAGGCTGACATACTCAGCCAGATTCAACAACTCTGCTGGCAAACAACAGGGATTTTTTCAATATCCAGTGCTACACAACTCCTGGCAACTTACAGTTGCCAATGAGCTGGCTGAACTTTAGTCTGGAAGGTGTACAGTAATCTCTGTGAGCTCTAAAACTATCTGTTAATGTTAGTTCTTTTTTTGTTGCATTTAGTCATCTATGGCCTGGGGAGTCTGCTGAGGGTAGCATCAGGTGCTCTTTGTATCCTCTTTCAGCCCAGAGTGCTGGTACAGGTACCTGACAACCAGCCTGTGCACACACTCTCACTGTCCCTTGGCATCAGTGCCTATCTGCCTAAAGTAAAGGTATAACTTCACCAAGGTCACTGGAGAGAGACCAAATGTTTAATTAAACAGAGTTTCAATGTGTTGCCTGGCCAATAACCAAATAATAATAATACTGGTCTATGAACCCTGGAATAACCATTGGACCTCATGCCTCATGTACTGTGGGTTTTCTGTCATACTTGTTCAGTTTGGCCTTGCCGTGTTTTCATGGCTTGGCCTAAGGACTACACCACACACTTTAAATATACTGTCAAAAGAATGGTAACAGAATAGAACTAGAAGAGTATAGTCCATTTCATTGTTCCAAAAGATCAACATTATGTAAAACACTATTCATGGGTATTTTTCAAGTATGTTCTCAAAAATATTCAGTGATGGAAATGTTGTAAGTCCATGTCCTAGTGTACCAGCAACTTTCACAAGCTGCTTTCCCCACCCACACACTGACTGACCTAGGAGTCTTTGGGCAGAGCTTTCCTGTCTTTGTACCCATGTACAAAAGGACTCCAGCTAGCTACACCCCACTTACCTTTAAATTCTAGTTGGTAGATATTTTTGCAATTGACCAGTTCTTTTTGCAAGGGCAAAGTGGAATAGTCTTTAGGCTTCATTGCAATATAGTCATCAAATTCTATTATCAGCAGTAGCAGCATGTTTTTATGGTATAAAATATAGACTATAACTGTAATAACTGTAGAAATATATAATATATAAGCAATAAATATGACAGTAACTGAAAAAGCAGTATTATATCCATCTCTGCAGAATTTATATCAGTCTCCTACCAACTTTGTCCATTGTTTTCCATGACCCTGTACCTGATCATCTGGTAATGGCTTCATTTATCATAATGAGCTCAAATGTCCTGGAAATATCTTCTTGTCCAAATGGAGAACATTTGTTAAGTAGCAGGTATGTGAAATACATATATTAGTATATTTATGTGTATGCTGAAAGGTAAAATATTCATAACCCACTGAGGAAGGCTTAGGCCTCTCTTAAAATAGGGTAGCGTTAATGAAAATAACTGTGATATGAACTTTGCTTCCAGCTGCCTTTGGTAGATTAAAGGAAGAGCACAGAAATAAAGATATTAACACATTATTATTAATGTTTATTGTTGAAATATGTATATGTGAGATGTGCTTCTTCCTACATTTTGTAATGTCTAAATTAGACAAATGTGAGGGAGTTTAATAAGTCATCCACATGATTTCATGTTTTAATGTAATTTTGCTACCTTCTAAATAAAGCAGGGAAAAGTCACTACTTTCAGCAATTTTTAAAATTGTTTTACAGGGGGATACTGAATGGTAACAGTGAAAATATTGTAGATAGTGCAAGTGTTATAGGTAAGACCGTTGACTATTTTTTTTCTTAAAAAAATCAGAGGACATTGAAAACTTAAGCAAAACTTCTAAAGAAAAAAAAAAGGAGGGGGTACATATGTCCAACAGAAGAGAAGAAAGAAAGCCAGCTATCAGTACATGTGCAATTGAAATACGCTGTCTGTAAATGGTAAAAAATTTTTTTTCAATATCTGTTCCTTTTTTTTTTCTTTTTTTCCCAAGCTATTCCAAGTACTGTATTTATTGAGTCATAGTGGTGAGTGCTGGATTGATAGCAGAGTTTTAATCCAGTTTTGGGCAAGAGTTGAAGGAGGTGGCTGGAATGTTTCAGATCAGTACTGAAGAAAAAAAATGCTCTTTTGAAACTCATGATGCATGGATGATGATCACAATAAAAAGTTTGTTAATGGCCCCTTCAGTTTTGGGAGCACACTGTAATAACTTGGGCAATTTTAAGCATTTCAGCTGGTTTTGTTATTTTATTAGTCTTACAAGTAGCAGTAGACCTGACAAAGCAGATACTTCTCACAGCACTGGAAGGAACAGGAGAAGGGAGATGAATAATTTTACCATGCACTAATGTATATGTCCGTTCCTTCATAGAATCACAGAATCATAGAATGGCCTGGGTTGAAAAGGACCACAATGATCATCGAGTTTCAACGCCCCTGCTATGTGCAGGGTTGCCAACCACTAGACCAGGCTGCCCCTTCTTCTTACTAATTCAATTTGTAGCTATGAACATCTAGTCACTTCATGACATGTGATCTGGTTCAGAGAATATACTATCAACTAGCTCAAATCAGAGGGTGTTTGGCCATCGATTTCAGTGACAACATAAATGTGCTTTTGCATTTCCTTTTCCTCCCCAGCCCTTGGGCTTGGGAAAAGAGAGCGGGTACCCGCAGGAAACCAAACAGGCTTCAAGGTGTCTCACCTCTGGGTTATAAAGACTCTTTTGCCAAGTGGGGACACACACTGTCTTTGCAAAAACTTGCTATTTTATTATCAAAAGCACTTGGGGCAAAATTCAACCTTCTGATTCACATTGTAGTTCTCTTATTGATTTCAATGGGAATACTGCCTGTGGAAACTATATAGAATATTCAGAACACACTACAGGCCAAATGGAATATTTTTGACTTAAAACATAGGTTAGAATATATTGTTTTTATTGAGACTCAATCTGTCATGATTTCAGAAATGTAGCTTGTCCTATGCATTCTAAATTTGTCACTGTCATTGGGCTAATGCCAGTACTGGGATTTTTATTAAGTTGTAATGCAGTTTGCTTCCAGGTCTTGTCTAAATCTCTGTCCTTTGACCATCTGACTTCACAGCTTATCAAGAATTAAACCCAAGGCAGCATAGTTGTTCTACTGGTGAACAAGCAGGGAGTGTTGGGTTTCAAAATGCAATTCAATCTGGAAAAACTGATTCATACAGCAAATATTCAGACCTGCTCTTAGTGAAGTCACTCAGAGGTTTTAGACAGGATTTCCTTGTCCTTTCCGTCTTCCTTGAATATAATCAGCTAGATTAGTTATGTCCCCTTCTGCTGGGGGTGGTTCTGTGGAAGTTTGATGTCTCAGATCAAAGGAAACTGAAGGTGTAGAATTAGCTAGTATTTTAAAAAATAAATGTCAGTAGAACTTTTTAATAATTGTAAGAAGTTGTTTCCCTTTGAGTTTCATAAAGAGTCATAGATTAGTGGTCTTTCTTCCTCTCTGCCATAGTCCCCCCATCCCTAATTATCAGGAGGTTCCAACAGTGTTGTCATTAAGCTCCTGCTAAGGTAACTGAAGAATTGGAAAAGGCAATTTGGGAGCATTAAGAAATTTTCCTTCCTTCCTCTCCCTACAGTGATAAATGGAACTTTATTTAGCTAAAAATTATTTACAGCTCCATCTTGAGGTCAGGATGCATTATGCTGTGTGAGAAAATAATCTCAGTGAAAGAGAAAATGGCACATGAACACATAGGTGATGAGAACAAATCTGGGAAAATATTGGGACCCACTGGGAGGTCTTACAAAGCAGTTTCTGGCACAGAAGGCTGTGAAACTTCCAGTGCTGAGGAGATGGCTATGGGCATCCAGCGGTCATGCCCCTCATACTGGCGGTGCAGACTACCCCAAGGGGGCCAAGCGGAGGGCAGGCCTCAGTGCACACAGGAATGGCTGTGACGCCTGCCTATGCAGGCACATCCTGTAGTGCAGTACAACCCTTGGCTGTCACATCCATGAGAATACACAGGAAAATAGCTGGATGATTTTCTGGGCCCTAGGTTCCTTTCCAGTTCAACCCAAAGTGAGCAGAATTTAATACAAGGAAGGATCTCTGAGAGTGGAGAAAGAACAGAGAAATTTTAATTATCTTCACTGATATGCAAGAGTTTACAGAAAGAGAATGAAAAGAATGGGAAGTTGCCAGTGTAGCTGTGAAGAGGGATTGCTCAAAGATGCAACTGAAAAAAATACCTGTACAATAATTAATTAAGCTTCAAAATGTCCCTCTGAGGTAGGTAAGTATTATTAAACAAGAATATACAGAATTAATTAAGGTTTGCAGGGAAGAGAAAGGGCATAAAAAAAAAAAAAAAAAAAAAAAAAAAA
>PPHD01010747.1:8839-19391 GCA_002909625.1 Bambusicola thoracicus | reverse complement strand
AACTGTGCATCTCTGTGGACATTCCAGTTTGCTCAGATTCTCATCTAAGTTTTTTAACTGTTTAATTATATTACTTACAGCCTAATTTCTTATTGATTCCTATGCATACTGAACATAAGCTTCTGAAATATCAGCAGTATATATGGATATCCAGTGCAGAGTGGATGTCCTCCAGAAATGATGGTAGCTGGAGAACTTGGGAGCATTATAATGATATTTCCAAGGTCACTTGTCCAGCCCATTGTATTGGCTTACAGAAGGAGTGTAACACCAGAGGGGTATGGGTGATGTGGGAAACTGCTGAATTATCTGGTTCTGATATCCTGCTCATGACAGCCCTGCCTGGGGCATCCAAAGAATTTTGTTTCTCCCACTCATTGTTAGGAATCATCACTATTCATCAGTTGTTGACTTTCATACACCAAAATAAATAAATAAATAAAAAGGACAGCCAGTTACCAAGAACAGCTTCTTGCAAAACAATGTATCTCAATGGATGCCTTAAATAAGACAATTGAATGGATGTTTTAATTAGTCAGTGCACACTGTTAGGTTTGAAATTCAGTTCTACAACATAAAAAAGAGAGAATGCGAATGTTGATAACTATGCGTTGAACAAATAAATGCCATAAGGCATATAGGCTTCTTACACTCTTAAGGTCACAGCAAAGGTGATACCTCCTATTTATTTCCATGGAAATGGCAACAGATGCAAAGAGGACAATAGCACTATTTGTTAGAGTAAATTCTCAGCTACAAAACACTATTGTTCCACGTAGTCACCACCATTAGCTATGCATTTCCACCAGCAGTGAACAAAAGCCTGCATGCCATGTTCATAAAAATCAGCAAGACTCTCTGGAACACAACTTGTTTTCAATATTGCTGTCACCACTGTTGATATACACCACCTGCTGCCTCACTGTGCTAACATCCAATGTTTGGTCTCCATAAACTTTCAGTAAGTGTCAATGAATGTCACTTGGTGCAATTTTTTCCGCATAGAGAAATTTCAGTGACACACCTTTGTTTCATCGGCAATTCCATGTCAGACACCATTTTGTCAGACTGCCCCTTTGCTGCCATCTCTCACATGGCAACAAAATGTAAAGGAATACTGGTGGGAAGGTTCAACCTCTGCTGCCGTAACACCAACATCTGCCTCTGACATCACGGGCCAGAATAATAAAATAAGAGGCTTTCAGAGCAGCCCTTGCAAGTGAGAATTTTCTTCCAGTGGATTTTGATATCAGTTCTTAATATCATTGGTTAATACTGGTTAATTTTCAAGTAAAATGTTATATTTTTAGATCTATTTCATATATATATCCTTCCTCAAGATTTTTATGCTGTTGTTATAACAATATCATATTCTTATCTTATTCTTATCCCATCCTCTCTGACAAAAGGGAAGGATTCCATCCCAACCTCTCTTTTGCTGGCTGTAGACTACTTATCATTCATTAGAAGAATCCCTTTGGCAGGTTTCCTATGCTTTTGCTTACACAGAAAAAAAGAAAAAAAAAAAAAGAAATTAGAAACTAAAAGTTTCAGCAAGATGAGCACAAAGTCTTTTCTCAGATGAAGTATAAATGGTTAAGTGTGTACACTACTTTGATCAGTTTTCCTCTGCTGAACACGGTGATGTAGCATGTTACTTTCGGGCTTAATGAATCAGTACAAGAAAAGTCCATCTAAATGTCATGTAACTATGAAAAAGATGACAGTGCTTAATAAAGAGGAGGAATGATTTACCAAGGTAGGTTTTCTCACAAAAATGCAAACACTCACATAAAATGAATCAACTACTACAAAAGAAGAAATAATTAGATTTGTCTCTAGCTTGCTGGATTGAGTCCCACCAAACAAAATGAGTGGTATTCTTTGACATCCTTCATGGAATAACTTACCATTGTGACTTGCTAACAAATGTTGATGAAATACAATTACAATGGCCTCACTCATTCTGTTATACTGATCAAGAGTCGTCAAGATTACTTCAATCAGTGGTTCAAAAATCTTCAACAGATAATAAAAAATTTTGTTTATTTTTTCTGAATTCCTATCAGATGAGTCCAAATTTCTGGAAGAAATGGTCTTTCACTACTACAGTCTTGCTCATTAATACGTATCACATAGGAAACTTAAAATTCCTTCTTATGTGACAGATGCACAGCCTTTCTAAAGCCCACCCCTGGATCAAAATCTTCTAAAAAATTGTCATCTCTCCTTGTATCATAGTCACAGGTAAAAGGCTAATTCATAACAACACTTTCTCAGTTTGGTTTTTCTAGCATACCTCCACCAACATTTCTAATTTCTAAAGTATAGTGGATATCTACATTACTTTGAAAATAAAAGCAAAGACTGAAATCTCCTATGCATGTAGGATATGTGAAGATAGGTTTCCAGTGTTAACCTCAGTTGCTGCAGAGGCTCAGAAATGCTATGGAAAGATGCAAAAACCAAAGTAGCCGTGTTTCACTTCTTTTTGCAGAT
This sequence comes from Bambusicola thoracicus, assembly GCA_002909625.1. Taxonomy (NCBI): domain Eukaryota; kingdom Metazoa; phylum Chordata; class Aves; order Galliformes; family Phasianidae; genus Bambusicola; species Bambusicola thoracicus. Next base: position 16,892 of record PPHD01010747.1, on the reverse strand, counting down.
AATTATTTCGCAGCAATATATTTTTATAAGAAATAAGATTGCTTCCCTTTATTTATTTATTTATTTTTCCCTGGGAAGGTAAACAGTTTCATATGTTTTCATCTGATATGTGGCCTTTCCTTGAGAAGAGGTCAGACTGAATCTCTTCTTGATTACAGTTGTTTTTTTTTTTTGCTAGGGGTTTCTTTTTTGTCAAACTCATTTCTATATTTTTCTCTAACAGACTTGCCTTTTATACAGCTGCAATTGCCAAAATAGATTGGTTACAAAATTTCAGCTTCTGCAAATACCTATAGCAACTGTATTGTTTTATGTAAATAATATTTATATTTCATAGAATCATTGAATTTCCCCTTTCTACATTTGTATTTTTTTTTCCCCAGATCTTGTGCAGAGCTATTAGCCTTTTGCTAATGTGATATTTTACTATGCATTTTTAGAGTGCACTGTTTAATGTCTACTAAAGTGTTGTGGCAAACTCTTCACTGACCACACTGATAATACATTACTTGATTCCTCTGCTTTAAAGATGATTATTTTATATGGCTTATTTTTCTGCCTCAATAATGATTTCTGCTGAGTGATCATGGTAATATGCATCAGTGTGTCAAAAAAATTTAAACTGATTAGTCTGCCTATCTATATTGCAGAACAGAACTAATTGCCTTCAGTACAGGAATTCAAAATGCTTTCCATTTTTATAGCCTATGAAAGCCACTGAAGCCAAAATATTGCTTTGAAGGGGTACAGTCAGCAAATTTTGGAAGTGGGAACTGAAGGTGCTCTGAAGCTTTCTATTGTAGGAAGTAGTTCTGTTTTTTTTAAATTATGTTGATTTACTGAACAACTGATTTTCCTCCCAAAAGTGAAATTCTGCAGTCTTTTTACAGGCTGAGTAAAATAAAAATGAGTAAACATCATATCTGGTAATACTTCTGGTCAAAAGAATTAAGATAAATGTAGTCAAATAAATACAAACAAAATAGGACATTATTCTCTATGAAATTTTAAGGCTAATATCTTGAACCTTGAGGTTAAAAATAAATACTGAAAAGTTGCATCAGTCACAGAATCACAGAATGGCCCTGGTTGGAAATGACCTCAAGGATCATGAAGCTCCAACCCCCCCTGCTGCAGGCAGGGCCACCAGCCTCCACATCTAATACTAGACCAGGCTGCCCACGGCCCCATCCAACCTGGCCTTGAACACCTCCAGGAATGAGGCATCCACAACCAATCTGGGCAGCCTGTTCCAGCACCTCACCACTCTCATAGTAAAGAACTTCCTCCTGATATCCAACCTAAATCTTCCCTTATTCAACTAAAAACCATTTTCCCTTGTCCTGCTATTATCTACTCTTGTAACGAGTTGGCTTCCCTTTTTATAGGCTCCGCTTAGGTACGGAAAGCCTGCAATGAGGTCACCTCGCGGCCTTCTTTTCTCCACGCTGAACAAGCCTAACTCCCTCAGCCAGCCTGATTAGCTAATGAGGATAATTACTTGTTAGTTGGTATTATGTGGTTATGAGCATGACTTTGGAAAAGTGAGTCTGGAAAAAGAATTTGACAGAAATTGGCAGAAATTTTGGGGGTGACAGCTAACAAAATCAAGGAAAAAGTTTGCTAAAAGGATTGACAAATGATCATTTTTGTTCATTCAGTACTAAGTGTGTTCTGGGAGATATTAATCTGTTCCCTGCATACTCTGCTTGCAGGTTTCATTGATGTTGCTGTCCCTAATGACAGTATCTGCCAAAGCATCCTAATATCTAACATAATTTCTTGATATCATCTCCTCAGTGAATGAGGAGAACAAATGTTCAGCAGTCTCTATCTCACAATATTTCATATATTTCAAGGAACCAATACGGTCACTGAATAATAGATATCAAATATAGGGAAACCTGTGGAAATACCAGGGGTGCTGTTATTTATGCACAACAAAACTGTCTTCCTGCAGATACAATCGAGTATTTCTGCACAGTTGTCTTCTACCATGATCCCCATGAGCCTGTACAACAAAGAATTGAGGCTGTTTTATCATTTACCATAACAATTTGCACTGCATACTTATTTCTAGCTTGAAATTGATTTCCTACAGAAATACTATACAATCATGTTGATTATATATATAGTTGTGCCTTAAACAATTTCTAAACCCTACATCCACCACCAAAAATCCAATGTAGATCCCAGGGATAGTTAATTTCCTACAGTTTCTAGGAAATCAATAGCTGGGTAGAAGACAGGGACTTTGTAAACACCACCTGAAAAAAAAAAAAAAAAAAAAAAAAAAAACAGCTTTAGTCTGGAATGCATAGCAAAGAGTCACGACAGATTAATTTGTCAAACCAATAAATAAGCTGCCTTGATTCTTCCTCTGTGCTGAGGTCTAGCTCTGGGTCTGCAGTTAACATGCATAGCAGCATGAGTGAAAGGGAAACATTTTTCCAGCTCTGATGGCATAGATGTCTCTCCAGCCCTGCAGCACCATAAATGTATTTCAGTGAAGATGAGTGCAACAGGCATTTGCAACTTGATTAGGACATACCTCTGCACAGCCAGCTTCCCGCCTTCCTTTGGAAGTTATAGATCACTTCTTGTGGAGAGGCTCCTGATGCTCTCACATCCTACTGTGCCACTTAATGGATTAGCTGTTATACGACATAGGAGAGCACTGATTTCCTGCTATTCAGTCTACAATAAATTAGGTGGTAATTAGTGCTATAAGGCATTTGTTAAGTGAGTGATAAGAGAGAACAAAATGTTATATATTTTAAAGAATTTATGCTCTGTACTTTGCTTTAATAACTTTACATTTAATGCAATTTTTCTAAGGTATCTTATTAAAAAATCATGCCATTTTAACTTTAATTTTATTATCAGTATCATTCTCTGTTCTGTTTTCCATTTTCTGTGAAAAAATTGCTGAAAGGCTTAAAATTTAAATGCGATATTAAACAAAAGTAATCATCTTATTAAATATGGAGACAGAGCCTCATCTCTTCTGCAGTATGTTATACTGTTGCATGCTTGGAAACATTCTAGGATTAGAAGTATCACATAGGAAGATAAGATTAAAATGTCATTTGCGTCAATCACTGAGGAAGTGACTATACTACCTGGTAACTGTACTGCAGATGTTTTTTTTGTTTGGTTTTGGTTTTGTTTTGCTTTTATTTTTGTTTTTGGAAGAAAAGATAATGTGATTTGAAGTCTTGAGGATGCAGTATATGAAGTTTAAAGGTCAATAGAAATACTGAGACAATTCTGGAGGTGTTTGAGTTATTCAATGGAAGCTGGTCACGTATTTCATTTATAAACATTAACATTGTAATATGCACTATTATTCAAAAATACTGCTGAAAGGAGGAAGAATAATATCACTTGTTCAGCTCCTGAAGGAACGGAGAAACTATTGATAGAGGTACTGCTCTGGCTTGTGTAACCTGTTGAATGTACTAATCAATTCCTAAGCTCATCATATTAGTACTTCTCTTTTCTACATTATTAGTTAGATAAGGCATATACAGGATGTTGGGGACAATGTTTATGATGTGCCACACTGCTGTAAAATATGATAATATTTTACATAGAGCAACAGTCCACATATTAAACTACTTATCTTAATGTAACTGTCAGTGATGCAGATAAAAACAAACATGAAAAGATAATCCCTAACTCCAACTCCTAGGCAGTAATTACTAGACAAGATTAATTCTCTGCATTATAAAATTGTGCTGAAATCATGTGGCACCTTTGTTGGCAAAGTATTTCACTATCCATATTTTCCAAATGAAACTTCAGACACAGGAATCCTTCTAGTTTGTAAATCGGATCTCACTGTATTATCCATTTTTATATTAGTTCCATGGAAAATATAGGAAGGACCTTAAAATACAAAAATAAGGAATTAACATCAAAGACGCTTCTATAGCAAGAGTAAGAGTATGAATTACAACAACTGGGGAAAATGTGCATGAAAAAGCAATATTATACAGATAGTATGTATACTTGTATTCATTATTTATGCACTCAAATATATTTCAGGATAGGAACTGCCAGTGCAAGTTGCAGTGGCTTTCATTAGAATTTCTTACTTGTAACAGAACAATGCAAGGCTATAGTACATAATTTTCTGTCCTGCAGGACATAAAATCTTATGCAGGGGTCCAAACATCTAAAATTAAATAACTAAAAATGGTAAGCTACTTTGTGGTATTCTTGGTGGCTTTATTTTAGTTTCTAAATGCTCTGGATTAAAATAAGCAGTTGTTTTCTTTGAGAACAACAGAAAGGAATTATTCTAACAATGCGGTTGTGTTGCAGCTTCCCATATTGATGCTAGACATATTCTTATGCCACATCTTTTTTCCCATTTTCAATTATAGGATGTTCTGGTCCTTAGGGAGGAATGGGAAGAATTATAAAAAATATACATATATGTATGTTCTACTCCCTTCATCAAGAGTCTCTATTCTTATCTCTACATCATCACAATAAAATAACCTTAAAGAAATATGATAATAATGCACTGCTTTTTTCTTTCATATTTCAAGTCTATTCATATTGTGCATCAATGCAACGATGTGCAGATTGTTAAACCAGCTCTAACCAAGAATCTCATGCTCTCACTGAGTTATTAAGGCAATGTGGGTAAGCAAGCAAATACTTATAAAAAAGTTTCAATCCAATTTGGAGCATCAGCTGATGCATCAGATTTAGCCTGTATCAGCTTGGACATTACTGCCTTGCTAAACACTGAAGCATATTCTTTCTCTACTTCCTCAAATATTACTGGTAATTAAATACAGTCTAATATTGATCATGTTAATTCTTTTTTAAAAATACATAACAGTAAAAAATAGCATGACAGTCTCTACAAAACTCTGTTCACTTGCATGTTGTCAAATATTTTCACCATGATCAGAAAATATCATCCATTCTGACAGTCTAGTATACTCATTTCATCACTCTGCAGTAGTTCCCAATTGTATGTTTGTATTGTATGTATGTTGTACATCTCCTTACCAATGATAATTTTTATAAATTCTTGTCATTTTTCAATGTCTTTTTCTTTCAAATGTCCAATAGATTTGAACAGATTAAAAATAAATGTCAAATGGAAACAGAACTCATTTCTCAATTGTCTCAGCTGTTTTAATTATTGAAGTGGCCTCCCTCTAATGATGTCCCTTCCTTTATGTAAGACATTTTGGTAGGCAGCTCTCACTGTTCTAAGATTTGTGATCAAGGAAGTCTCCTGCTTCAATTCTCCAAGATACATGCCACATTGTTTCAAATATATTAAATTTCTTCAAAAATCAAGACCAGATAGTTGTTGTTTAACACTTCATCTGCATGTGTTAACACCGAAGAGGCTCCAAGGGCTTCTCCCATCCGAAGGAGAGGAAACTTTCAACAGTCATTTTCCAAAAGTCGTCTTCTTTTTTTTTTCCCCTTAACATTGATTCTGAAACATAACAAAAAGATTACCTTTTCTGAAACTTGCAGTTTAATCAAACTTATTTTCCTGTTACCCTGAGGAGAAAAGACAGTTTGCATTCAAGATAAGGTCCATCTGATAATGGAGCCTGATATGCTGATGCTGTGTCAATACAAGAACCACTGAATACATGGCTGGAATATGGTGATACCAATCAAAATGTTGAATATTTGAAGTGTAATATTTTGGAAATATCACCTGAACAGGAGCAAAGGTTACTGGAAATTCTCTTATATCATTTTTCATTGGAACAATTGTAATTCAGCATGAGTTTAAAATATATCCATTGAAATGCAGCACTGTCTCACATAAATGGCCAGACTGTCAAACGTGGAAGACTTGTTACAAAGGACTCTGAAAGCCTGCAAAATGATGGATCGTCCTTAAGACTTTATATCTGCTTTATATCACACAGATGTGAATGTGAATTAGCTATGAATAGGTACATTCTTTTGTCCACGATACGCTGGGAAATCATTTGCAGGCAAGGTCTGGGTGTAGCACTGCATCTACTCAACTGAAGCTGTGTGTTGCACTTTGGATTTCTGATTCATGGAAATCAACATGCAGGAATATATCCAGCCACTGATTCTGAATATAAAACTATTTCAGCCCCCATGGATGTGTAATCCCCATTTCCCATCTGCAAATCCTAAACTGATCCTCTTTGACAGTATTTTCTATTTAATATAAACAAGTCCAAGCTTCATTTAGAAGTCATTCCTTCAGACCTCTGCAGTACAATTCAGCATTGAGTTTGGTGGGATCAAGTTTTGACATGTTTTGACATTCAATGCATTAACCAAAGTTTATTCTGGAACACTGTGGTACAGTATACAAATGCACACTGAATATATTTTTATTGTGTCTTTCATGTAGAGACAGTTTAACTGACACAGCATTGCAGAGATGTTCTACACGTGAACTTGAAATCTTCATGAAATCTTGAGTATAGTGAGCTCAAGAGGACAACTATATTTTTGGAATACAGTTATAAAAATCTAAATACAACAACGTAACAAGTTAGAACATTTTCTTTATCTTATGAAAATTTAAAATGATGAAAATATTTAAATAGCAGGTCCAACTTCTCTGGTCATAATGCACACACCCACTGTATTATTTGTATATATATATACATATATAAGTATTTGATTATGGAACTTTTAATCTCACTGAACGTACTGATAAAAAAGAATTAAGTACTGCTGGATGAGAGTTCAATACTTCTTTAGCCTACAGGTAGTCATAGAATGGCTTGGATTGGAAGGGACAACCCACAGGTTGGAAGGGACCAAGAAACACACAGTTTGGAAGATATTTACCACCTTCTGAAAATTGTTAAAGCTATAGAAACAGTTGTGTGTTTTTTGTTTGTTTGTTTGTTTGCTTTTTTGTTTTTTCTTTACATGAGACTCACATGAGGCATGAAAAGTCTTACATGAATTTAAAAAGTTGCAACTGAACACCTTGTTTCATCTACAAGAAGGACTTTTAGAGTGTTTTATTTCTCATTTGGCTGCTCGTTATATCTTTTAAATTTAGGTTATTTCACTATACATTGCTAGATCTCACAAAGAAATTTTGAATATAAATTCAGAATTAGAGGGCAATGCATTAAGGATCCTATGTTTTACTTTATTATTATTATTTTTTAATTAATTTACTTATGACAAAAGTAAACCTGATGAATAAAGCCTGGTTATCCTGACAGACAAGGAAGTGGGAAACTTCTGCTCCTTGACTGGAATCCAGATTTGAACTTCTTTGACAGAATCAAGTCAGAAGCTCTTTCACAATCAGACATATCCCTGACATAGCTTATCTAAAACAAGGCTGTGTAAATGCACAATGCTTTCAATCTTCCTCCTAATTTGAAATAAATACTATCATTAATGAATTTCTGGAGTAGAATTTTCTTGAAAGAATTCTCAAAATAATACCTGAATGCAGTTTGCGGCTTCTAATCTGGTGAATGACGCCTGCAAAAGCAAAAATTCACATTTGTATACTATCTGTATTGGACTGTTTTGAACTATCCAGATATTTAAGGATGTTAAGTACATTAAAAAGGCATTATTGAAAAAAATATGGAATAAATAATCTTCAGTGTGGTAAAGATTCAATAATGATAGCAAAAATGAAAAGACAGTATTGACTAAATATATATATATTTTTTTTAAGCTTGGAAAAGAGCATGTTTATGTCTTTATAACATCCAGAGTTGAGAAAATTCTTAGTTACCAACAGTAGATATTTTGTTAAGTAAAATCTATTAAAGCTAAATAAATACAATTTGATTTCATGAACTGAGCAGTAAGCAGTAGAATTGCATGAACAATTCATTGGTTACTTTTTAGAAAAAAAAAACAAAACAAAACAAAACAGCAAAACAAAACTGTTGTGAATTCTAGCAAAATCTCTCCTGGCTGCACAAATTCTCTTTTATTTCACAAGACACGCTGCTGTAAAAATATATGTTGATCATCAGGAGAGGAACTGCATTGTATCTGACATTTTTAAAATATTTCACCTGCCTTCCTTTTT
>PPHD01010746.1:0-11221 GCA_002909625.1 Bambusicola thoracicus | reverse complement strand
CCATCCTGACAGGTTTCTTTTTAATCATTCATAGAGAAGTACTCCCATCAAAACTCCATCTCACAGGTACATCTCAAGTACAGCAAAATTATCACCTAACAACAGTGAGGAAAAAAGAAACGACTCTGGAAGACAGAAACTGTAAACAACACCTGGAAAAGCTCGTATTAAAACGCTAACTTCAGCGAGTAAGTTTCTCAAGTTTCCTGTAACTTCTAAGCTCCCCAACATCAGGAAAAAGACCACAACAATCTTACAGTCAGANATTACTTTCCCATGCAAGAGTGGGCATCTCAGTGAACTGCTGCAGAATTTTCCTAAGATTCTCTATCTATACGTAAGTTCATTAGTCACATTAAGCAGTCCACATTTTGACCTTTCAGATGAACATAAACACGAAAAACACAATTCAAAAGCACAGGAACCACCTTTTTCTATCTACCTTTAAATGGATCCTTGGTTATCCTGCTACTGAAAAGAAACAAACTAGGACAGAGAACACTGCACAAAGGTGAACATTTCTCACTCTATTAGCAGCAAGTAAGTAAATCCATCCTGACAGGTTTCTTTTTAATCATTCATAGAGAAGTACTCCCATCAAAACTCCATCTCACAGGTACATCTCAAGTACAGCAAAATTATCACCTAACAACAGTGAGGAAAAAAGAAACGACTCTGGAAGACAGAAACTGTAAACAACACCTGGAAAAGCTCGTATTAAAACGCTAACTTCAGCGAGTAAGTTTCTCAAGTTTCCTGTAACTTCTAAGCTCCCCAACATCAGGAAAAAGACCACAACAATCTTACAGTCAGACTGGGTAATTCTACCTACACTATACGCAAGCTTTTTCTCTTACGCAGCCTATCAGAAAGATAAAGGAGAACAGAAGATTCAAAGAGCAGTGATTCTGTTTTCAGCTTTGTTGGGACAGAAAGGTTTTTACATTTCAGACTGCCTCCCAAAAGCCTGCCATTTAGTCTTGCTGTGCTCCGCAGCTGGAGGAGGCTTGTGATGATAGCCATCAGATTCAGCTAAATAGGGCCATTTGAAGAATTCTTCTAGGACTGTGAATAACTTCTCTGCAGGCATGCATATACACAACCTTGTACTAGTATTTCAGCAACTTGTAATACTGTTGGATTTGATTAGAACTTTTATTTTAAGCATACAGATCAATTGCCAAGCTCAACTGGCTTGACTATAGGTAACACGTCAGCTAAGAAATGCACTGCTCTGTGTGAGGTGAACTGGGAGAGGTAATTCAAAGTTAAACAATCCTAACCAATGCTGCCAGTTTACATGAAAACCTGTTATGATTTATGATCAATGCTGTAAAGCCTCCACAGGCAGCTGATTTTCTTTTTTTTAATATGCATTTCTATTCCAACATTTATGAGATCTTTTACAAGGAAACACAGTCACTTATTTAATTTCGCTTCATGAAAAATTAATTCCTTAAATGCACATTGTCCAAGGAGGACTTTCAGTTACCTAAAAGCCACACTTAAGCTACAACTTCATAGAATCATAGAATTACTCAGGTTGGAAAGGACCTCAAAGATCATCAAGTCCAGCCTAACCATAGTACTCTAACTCTAACTACCCTCCACTAAATCCTATCTCTGAGCACATGATTATTTTTATATGATACGATTAACTTATTCACTTTTGTATTACAACTCTGCAAATAGAAATTAGAGACAAAGAAAGCTGAACTTTCCAGTTAAAACTCCAAGTTTTAACTCCATTCCTACCAAGGGAATAAAAGAATAAATGGCTATTCCATTACTTTTACAACACTGGTGCCTGTGAATGATGCTGTGAATTTTCAAGTAAAACCGAAAAGGTTCCTAATAGAAAGAATGATGAAGACATTGAAAAGTAGGTGCTGCAAGAGTACACAGCTGAATGGCTCTTCATGTGGTAAATGAGCCTTTTGTTTTGCTTTTAAATACACACCTCTACTTCAGCAATAAGAGTAAACGCTGCTGCATACATGCACCAGATTTTGGACACAGGTTTGAAATATGAGGCTTACGTGACATCAGGCTGCAGCTTCACTAATTAAACAACTGCTTGCCTGTAAAATGTATGGCTACATACATTACGGGTTCTTCAAAGGAATACAGTTTTATGGATAGATGGCTGGAAAGCTGTATCTCCAGAAGTCACCCCAGAAAAAAAAATCTGCAACGTGATTTGTGAAGAAGAGTGAAAAAAAACTGAGAAAAGTCAAGAAAGGGGCCCTGTCAGAACACAGTCACTTAGCGTATCAAACTAAATTCCAGTGAGCTGAACATCTTCCAGTAAGATTAAAACTGTATTAATAAGAGAAAGTAGTTAAATTTCCATATGGGTACAGTAACAAGCATCCCAGAAATTCAATTTGGGCAGAAACGTTTTTATGCATTTGGGCATACGTTATGGTCCTTAGAAATACAGTCGACAGAAGGAGAAAACAGTGTTTATGAGCTGGATCTACACCAATGACTAGCAAGTATGAGTTAGAGACACCTGACTACAGTTTACATTCTTGAGCTGTTAGGACTTAAAATTTTTAAGGGCCTGTCACTGCAATGTAGAAATACTCTCAGTACTTGGAAAAAGCAAAACTGGATAGGTCATCAGGGAACACTAAAGTGCAGGATGCATATGATGAGAGCAGAGAGAAGCACAGTATATGAGATGTTGGCAGATGCAGAGATTTCCAGGGATAAGATTTCCCTTCAGCAAATCTTGGCAAGGTGAGGCAGGCCAAGGCAGAGCACGATGGAAAGAAAAGCACTGACTGCAGAGTAAGAACTGCAGGAGGATAATGAGGATGAGCTGCAGGCTAAGGTCAGGGTAACTAGTAAAACAATCATTACTACTCTGAAAGAACACTGCAAGAACGATAAAGCTTGAGGGAACACAAAGGTTTTGCTGGACTGTAGATAAAGTCACTCACAAAGCAGGAAGTATTTAGCAACATCTTGAAACTGAACATTTCTAATACTCTAATGGAGTTGTACTGCCTCTTTTTCCATACCCTACACCTTTTTTCATACATGGTACAATATTTAGTGCACTAACTCTGGATTATGATTTAATCTGGTCATACTATCAGCAATACATTCTTACTTGATCAGCTTTATTTTAAAGAGAAATAAAGTACAATTTCCTAACATTTCCTACTTTCTCATCCCAGTGATAATAGTTCACAGAGCAAAACAAATATTTCAGAGATGCCTACTCAAAGCTTAAGATACACATATAGACATCATTTTAGAAGGACCACTCACACTCAGACCTCTGAATCGGACAGTCTCCAATAATGAAAACAAGGTGCAAACTAATGTGTGCCTGCACATGAAATACTTAGTATCTACATTACTTACCCAGCCCTAGCCCCACGAATTCATCAGGTGCCTGATCTTTTGTTCCTGTAAAAGAACCTTCCCTGCCACGCACTGTCCCTGAGATGTAACGAGGTTTTACTCCAGTTCCTATTAGCTGTGCCAACTCAAGTTGACTGATGCATTTCAGAATCTAGTACAAAGAGGAAAGAAGTTGGTCAGCAACAAAAAGTAGTTGAAAACAGTAAAAACAAAAACCTGAAGGCAGATGTTTATAAATTAATCTTTCTTTTGCCGCAAGTGTTCAAGGTCAGTATTCTCGCTCTTCAATATAAAATGAGAAGTAATTTGAATATTACAGCATCGGTCTCTTGCAATTTTTTCTCAGAGCTGGGCATGTTTTACTACTTCAGCCAGCTGCAGAATAAGCAATTCTATGTAACGTATGTGTGAAAGTATATATATGACACTTTACCACAGAACACTGTATTTATGCACAATTGAGCACAAGTACATTCAAACTCAGAAAGCACTCTTACAGCTCAAAAACATTAACTTTGGTACCTCATGCCAGGAATTTCCTAAATAGTTTCCATCTGTATGAGCCACTGTGATGAGAGTTTTAATTGTGTCAATATTCTTCTGCTTCATTTCAGTAATACCAGAACTCACTGTAAGCAATGTAAATCTTGCCAATGCTTGGACGTAGGCATCTCTTTCAAGCTACAAAGGAGAGAAAAAAGATTTGCTTTTCATTTCCTCAGTTTCCTGTTTTTAGTCCAGTATGTAATTTTAACAACTATACAATTTACCTTTCTCTTTTTTCAACTGAATTTCTGATGCATTTTACAGAACAGAAGTCTCACCAATTCTTCTGCAGTAAGCTACAGGCTGAAGTCAGGATCCCTGTACTCAGGAGCATGAAGTATAATGTGTGACAGCATAGAACACGTAGGACACAAAGGCCATTAGCTTTCTAAGGCTGTTTGTTACAGGGACTGTTTTTCCACCCCGAAACAGGATGCTGTTTCAGAAGAAACACAGCTTCTTAGCTAAGCTTTTAGTATTCTTTCACTGCACTGCTAAAAAAATATCTGACTTAACCTACACACTTTGGACACCTCAGAAACATGTGAGATGACTGTTACAGCTGGGCAAACTGCGACAGACCTGTCATCTATGCAGGTGAAATCCACCAACGAGGCACAAAAGGGAGTATTCCACACACAGGTATCTGATTTCTAAGCATAGGGTGCTATAAACACCAAAGGAAAGACCTCAGGTCTCATATGAACCTATCACAAATCTAGAAAGGGTTTTACAGCTGAGCTCACAGGCAGATTTTACTCTTCTGTCACGTACGATTCCCAAAGTTGAAAAAGTGAAAAGACTGCAAATCAGTGAAACAGATGACAACTATGAAAGATATTTAACTGTTTGAATGCCAAAGACTGTTTTTAAATCAAAAATCATTCAGCACAAAATAATAACAAACAAAATACTTAAAAAAAAAAATCTAAGAGTGTATTTTATAGAGGGAGCAGGAATATTACAACAGAGGGCAACAAGAGCTGACTTCCAACACAGTCATATAGCTGTCTCATTCAGCCCCAACTACAATAACAGAGCACGCTGGTAAAGGCACAGCTAATGAAGCACAAGCATAAAAGTGGAAGTTGTGTGGTAGTAAGTGAATAAGTTTTGGAGTCTACAAACTATTTACCTTCTGAAAAAGGTAAAACCTTCCCACTCTGTTCCATACATTGTATGGGAACTGTTGAATCATGGCCTGAACCTCTGATTGACCACCTGAGGCGAGTGCTGAGTCAGGTGCAGGGGCACAGGTGAACACAGTTTCACCTGAGTGACCAGAAGGGGTGGAGCCTGGCTGCACCTCTCCTTGACCCCATTTAAGGGCTGATTCTCCAATCCAATACCTGTATACCTGTTTGCTATACAATACATATATCCTTTCCTTTTCTGATCCTTTTTCTAAGCCATCAAATTAAAAGAGAAAAACTAAGCCATGCATCTATCAAGGAGAAATTAAAACAGATGAGGTAACTGATCTGCACATATCCTTTATATGCACATCTTGTCCCAGCCGCTTAAGGAAAAAACACAGAATGTAACAGGTTGAGGTTAACAGTATAAGTAATGAAAAAACCTTCAGAGAGGTTTTACTGTGGTCAGAGGTGAGCACACGCAGCCGAAATTCTACTATGTGCTTTCACAATTAAAACTCAGCACTTGGCTCCCTTCATTGCCTCTCTGGGCATGTAAAGTAATGGTTAACTGTTGTGAGACTGATCTAAAGTTCCATATGTTTATTCACCAGTACCAAACAAGGGCACAAGAAAAATCTGCTTCCAACAATAAGGGTTCTTAATTTAGCAGAAGCACAGAGCTGCCAGACTCCTTCAAACCACCACAACTCTCTGGCACCTGAAGTCAGACGATGTTTTCACCTCATCAGGACCTTGTGTAATGGAATCACGTCCTGTACTGTAGCCATCAAGAAGCCAGTACTGCTTGTAACAGTAACAACAACACTGAATTCCCACAGAAAACTAGAAAGGAACATCAGTTCTGAATTGAAATAAACAGAAAACATTAAGTTCCAGCAAATGAGAAGCATTTCTTTTGAAACACCTCTAATTCAGTGAAGTGTGCACCAAACCAATGGAAAGGTGCAGTTCCTTCTGCTATGTTCTTGGAACACTGAGATCCTGAAGAAAACATGCTCTTGTCCACCCCAATAAGGACAGACCTCTGCAGGGCATGGAGGGAACCTCTGCAGCTGCTGAAACCAGTATTTGCAGCAGTTCCATGTTTGCAATTTAGAAACAAAAATAACAGAGAAGTGAATTTCACTGCATAGCTGTAGGCTTCAAGGAAGGCTTTGTTAATCAACTTCATGTCTGCTCAGTTCAGGACAAGAAAGAAAAAAACAAAGGGAAAAGACAGGAAGAAAACATAGAATCACAGAATGGCCTGGGTTGAAAAGGACCATAACAATCATCTAGTTTCAACCCCGCTGCTATGTGTGGGGTTGCCAACCACTAGACCAAGTAGCTGCATGAAAACTCCCTATGCGCCTTACCACATTAGTTCTAAAAGTTACCTAATTTACTGTGTCAGAGTGGAAGAACAAAGGTAAGAGAAGCGTTTATTGTCTTATCACATTTCAAGTTTGTATTAAGTTTGTCTTACATGTTCCTTTTTTGGGGGGGGAGGGTAACTGGAGGGGGTTGTTGTTTTCGTTTTTAATTGTAAACAAGAAATATCACATGAATTTGGATTACTCCTGTCTTCATTTATCCCTTCGGAGGGCTTATGGCATAGTAGTCCGTCACTTAGTATGTTTACTACCTATGATTTTAAAACGAAAAGCAAAAACCAAAACCAGCCAACCAAAAACAAAGCTCCCATTTAATCAGAATTACTGTCCTCTAGAGACAAAAAGTCTGGAACTCTTGGCACTGCACTTAATGCAAAATACATTTTTATGCATTTATGTCAGGAAAAACATTTCCATTGTCATTGAGGTTAAAATAGTACCCGATTATTAAAGTCTCAATTTAGTATTTTGTCTCTGTATTTGAGAACAGTATTTCAAATACAGTTCACAGTAATATTATTTTACTTATGAAACAGCCTAGAAAGCTGTATTTTACATAATATCATCTACACTAAAAAAAATTGGAAAAGAAGTATTTTGATGGAAAGTACTTGTGGGGAAACAAAAATTCAGTCCATCAACATGACAGCATTTAGCACAGAACGACAGGAAAGATGTCACTTTATTTAAAACACAATCAAATGTAACAGAAAGATTTCTGTTGGAAGGAACCCTTAAGGATCAGTTGGTGTAAGACTACACAGTAAATGCAGAAGTGAGCAGCCTCTAGGAATTACAGTGTATAGCTTCAGCAACAAGAGCTTTTAGAACAATACTAACACAACGCTGCTACTTAAAGTATTGTCTCAACCTTAATTTTAATGTTTATTATTTTACCTGTATATTGAAAATGCAGGCAATCCTGATGGCACACCGTATACCCTCCAAACAAAGAGATGCAACTTCTGTGTCATCACAGTCCTGTAGACCCACACTGAAGGCAGCTAGGAAAGGTGTCCATGCCAACTGGAACATATGCAAAATAGAAGTTACATTAACAACTGCTCATACTTGAAGAGAATAAATGTTACATTTTCAGTCCTCAACTCATACTAATCCGTGAAGTTGCCTTCTGTAAAAGGGAAGTTACGAGAGACACCAGAGAGAAAAAATAGAATACAGACACACATTCCCATACAAAACCACTCTGTCACACCAACCAACAAAAAAAGTCAACTTCAGATAGCTAAAAAAGCCTATCCCCAAAGTTATGTCAATTAAATGTCTATTACAGTTTTGGTACTCCCTAGATAGCCTATCTGTTCTACATGAATACTTCACAGAACAAGGAATAAAAGCAGAGCCAATAATTATGACAAGAGCAGGCCTGTTCAACTCTGTAGCATACAGTGTGTTTCATTGCAAAGAAAGCTATGTACTTCAGTAAGTCACTTTTGTCCCGGTTAAAAAAAAAAAAGGTTACAAAGAAGTAATGCATAAGACAATGTATTTTATTAATTCAGCTACAATTCCTCTCAGACAGTAGAAGGCTGCATATAAGCCCAGTTTCCTCATGCCTTGTGTGGGACTGCAAGTATACTATGCTCAGCTAGACGTTATGGCACGAGAATCCATGTGTTTTTGTCCTTGTGGCTTAAGTTCCCTCTCCAACATGCAGAAAAAGGGATCTGAAGATGCAAAAGATTCTGTCATAACAACATGCAGTTCTGAAGAGGAAACCAAAGGGTATCAAGAATAATTTTAGCAATAATTACCCCAAGACACCGCAGATGCAAGACAGAATGAATGGCCACAGCAGGCAGCAACAGACTTCACACAATTTCAAGTGAAAACGATTCATCATAGAGTTCTGGATTCATTTAAGCTAGTAATTCCGAAAGTACTACCTTGATAAACTGCTTAAAACTTGCACACATCAAAACATACCCCTGGGACATTGTTAAAGAATTCAGATGAACTCCTTGATCCAGGACTTAATTCCCTACTGCACACTGCAGAAGTGCAGTATTACTTTTTCTTCTCTTTCCTCACTTCCTTTTATTTGAATTTTCATCAACGCAACCAAAACCAATGTGAAATATTGCAAAACTGAAATACTCTCCTCTGTTAAGAACCACTGAGAGGTCATTATGTTATGCTTTATAACTACATTTATGCCGTTATTTATAACAGACTTTTGTCATGAAAGGTGAAAATTCACCACTTAAAACATACACTCAATTTTGGAGAGCTTAGACGGTTGCATAAAGTGTACTATTGTTCTGATTTAGTCATTTGGCAAACCTACCTATACAGATGTGATAAGCTTTACTGTATCATCAATGGGTGCAGGAGATAGCTAGAAATTTAGAACATTTGCTGAAATCTAAATTATAAAGTCTAAATAAACCACAGGAGATTAAGCATTCATAACTTCAGTATCTCATGTTTGGCAAGACAGCTCTCCCTCCAACATACATACAGCATTGTCATCAGTTCTTTAATTATCTTATGACAACAAGAAAATTTCTCTTATTAACTTCACAGAAGATGTTCAAGGTGTTTCCCAGATGGTTTATATTTTGCTCTTTGAAAAAAACAGGGATTTTACAAATGAACTTCTCAGATACAAAAGGCTAGGGATGTCAGATCAGTAGGGCTGGTAATACAAATAGGAAACAAAAAAAATCTATGATTTATTTACATGCCTGTACACAAGTTATTTCATTTCAGCCTTTAAGAAGACAGCAGAGAAATGGAGTACAGTACATCTCTGCTAAGTAATGTCTGAAACTAGATCTTAATCAAGGGCTTCATTTTGCATTATTCCGTATGGAGTAATGACCTACTTAGCAATTATTAATACTGGTGATAAACAACTTAGAATTTTGCCTCACAGACAGCAGTTTCTACATCCTCATTCCCTCTCTAGCCAGGGCCTAAATCTCCATTTGACCTCATAGCACACTGCATCAGGGAACTATTTGTCCCTTTTCAGGGTAGTCTTCTGAGAATTTAACTCCCAGGAACAGTTCACAAAGGGGTCATATGAGCACCTGGGACAAGGGCAGCAAATGAGAGCGTACACAAAGAGCACAACAATCTCTTTCAGTGTCAGTTTACCAAAATGAATTAGCGGCCAAAGATTATATCCACTAGCATTCTCTGACACAGTAAGCTACTGAGCATATTTTATAACTACAAAACTGAGTCACTGGTATGGGAAAAGGCATTTGGGTTGCAGATAACTTTACACCTACACAGTGGTAAGGAAGGCTGTTTAGAAAAATACAAGTTTTAAAGGCAAACAAATAAAAACCATCCAAGTTTAATACAGGTCTAGCTGCCTGTCCCCAAACTAGACAACCATCTATGTCCCTCTGAAATACTCAGTTGAAACAGAGAACATCAGTTCCCTCCAGTGCCCCTCCCGGACCCCCAGTGCCCTGATAACTGCTCCCCCAAAATGCGAAGTAATCACTCTTCAAAGCACCAGGAGGGACTCAAACAACGGACTGGGATAGTCTGAGATTGTTTGGACTACATCTCCACACATGAAATAAAAATTCCATTATTTCAAGTTTGTAACTACTCTTTACACTTCTGTTTCTCTCAACACTCCTCCAAATTTCTCCACTGTATCAAGGCACACAAACTCCTCAAATCCCAGTGTAAATGAAACTGCAGTAGAAGTTCACTCTTCCCTTTACATGTTAAATAACTCGGAAAAGAATCAAAACACAGCGGATACGTATCTTCAGTATTTTCAGCAAATTCTGTCTGTCAGCTTTTTGTATGAAGAAGAAACTCCGTGATATTTGCATTAAGTATCAAAAATGTAGCTCACCTTAAACATGGGTCTCACGTGCTCCAGGTGCGTTGCACTGGTAAATGGTGCCTGAACATGACTCACTGCCTCCATAAGAGCTTTAGCTGTCTTAGCCATTTGTTCCATTTCCAGATTATAGAGAAGCCTTCTCTGCTTTTCACTGGCAACACCTGCAAACACATTTTTTCCTCTTTTTACATTTGTATATCTATAGCAGTGGCATCTTCAGGAGTTTTAGAAATTTTCAATCAAGTTCCATACTTGAATTTGGGTGTTTTTTTGGTATTCTCTTTATCCTCCAAAGTTACCACAGAATCATAGAATGGCCTGGGTTGAAAAGGACCGCAATGACCATTGAGTTTCAACCCCCCTGCTATGTGCAGGGTCACCAACCACCAGACCAGGCTGCCCAGAACCACATCCAGCCTGGGCCTGAATGCCTCCAGGGATGGGGGAATCCACAACCTCCTTGGGCAACCTGTTCCGGTGCGTCACCGCCCTCTGCGTGAAAAACTTCCTCCTAATATCTAACCTAAATCTCCTGTCTTAGTTTAAAACCATTCCCCCCCTGTCTTATCACTATCCACCCATGTAAAACAGTAATTAAGTTAATGCATCAGCAAGGTAGGATATTGACATAATTTAACTTAAGACAGGTTTGTATGTGAAATGTAACCTAATTTTGACCCAATTTACACAAAAAGCATTCTTTATCACTTCAACTGACAACATAAAAATCATATCCACTGTTGTAGTAGGCATTTCCAGGGAAACGAGCTGTGACACGGATAGGACCTCCCTTGCCAATGACTGACATATGACGTATTCCTAGGGGGTGTAGACAAAGTAGATAGCGGCTTATTTAAAATAACACGCACAATAAAATGCCATTTAGCTATTCACCATGTTGGTGTGAATGTGTAGTTAATTTGGCC
>PPHD01010744.1:0-19395 GCA_002909625.1 Bambusicola thoracicus | reverse complement strand
GAACAAAAACAAACACCAAAACACAAGCAAACAAACAAAAAAAAAACCCACATAAGATCATTTTTACCTTACTGATGGAAACTGTCAACGCCGGCTCCACTTTAGCCTCAATTTCTTCTGGTGAGTAATAACAAAAGAGCTTTCCACCTCTCAGTACGCAATACAGCCTCCTCCAGCTCGTTACATTTCCTATCATTTGCTGAAGGGAAGGAATAGTCAGACACAAACTTCAAATTAAGAGCACATTTTGAGGTATACACCGATCAGCCACGTGATCAAAACTTATCCACACTGAATTAATTCTTTCCTAAAAGAAAGGCCTTCTGTTGCAGAACACTTCAGAATCAATGGTTTTTGAAACATTAAATGCCTTTTGGCATTTTACAGTCTTCCAGATTCACTGTCTTATAACACAATCCAGCAGCTACCATTTCATGCAAAACAAAGCATAGAAGTGGTATCTACAATAAAAACCCCACCTTTATTAGCTACATTAATTAAACAACAGAAGAAATAAAAAGAGTATTTAATGTTGAAAGCATGTGGTACATTCAAAGAGATTTGTCCAGAATCTCTATGTTCTCAAAATAATTTTCTGAACAGCATTCATAAATACATTTTAGTTCCATGATGAGACCAGAGCCCACAATGTGGCACTCCTGCCTAGTGGCCCTTAGGCCGTTCAGCACTCTGCTCTCACCTTCTTGTTTGCTTAGCTGTGCAATGAATCAACATATACAAGTAAACTGAGCTCACAGTAATCACTTTTGGAGGGATGAGTTTAACTGCTGCTCCCCAGTCAGTTCACCATGCTAAGACAACGAGCGGTACGTATAAGGGTAAGAGCCAAGAGACCGTTAGGACTGCTGCTATTAAGTACCAGGCTAAACAGATTCTGAAACAACTCCACCTGTATCTAGCAGCCCAAATAGTTTTATTGATAAGCACACCAAGAAAACATTGATGCTTAGCCGCTGAAGATACTGTTTGTAAACAGTAACTGTGATATCTCCTCCCTCGCTCTCAGCAGAACAGGTAAGAAGAAACCACTCTGGGAAGAACAGAAGTGTTTTAGCAGTGGGCTGTTGGTGCCTGCTACCAGAAGAGTGTCTAAACACAAGCAAGACTTTTTACCTGTTGATTCAGAAATCCTGCCATCATATCCCTAGCCATGCAGGAAGGCTGAGCAACTAAACGGCAGCACATGTTTCCATACAGGGGCAGCCAAAAAGACGACTCCTCTGGAGGAAAAGACCAGGTGGGGAAAAAATAAATAGAGGTTAAAAAAAAAGGCAGAGGTCTGAATATTTCCCATAAACACAGTTTAGCTTTTAATACTTTACTTTCGGATCATGAATACGAGTAAGCATTCTTTACGCGTAAAGAAAGAGATCTCATCCTGGAGGATTAAAGTAAAACTGATTCTTAGTCTTCAGTAAGTTTTTTATTAAAAATCATCAGAAGTTCTAAAAGAATTTAAGCCAAAACAGAAATACTGCTCTGCAGGAACAGGGCTGTTCCTACAAGAACAAAACACAATCTCTAATCTCACTTCTCAGCTAAAACCACTTTGGAAGACAATCAGTTTGACTACCTCATCTAAGTAGGATCCCTGAGCCCTTCCCTTCATGGCACACGACTTCTTGCATGTAATGTAAGAAGTAATTTGGCTTCAAATTAGTCTTTAAGACTTAGAATTTGTACCTATCTTGTCTTGCATACTAGAACAGTACTCACGATTCCAAGGAATTAGCAAAAAACTGCCCAGCTTTGCCATGTGAAAAACAAGCTCTTCTGTAATGAGAAGCAGGTAATGCAACGTTCCGTTGACATTACTCTGTCTTTAGTCACGGTTTAGAAATGCTTGTAATGAACCAAAATATCCAGGTATGTCATTCCTCGCCAGAGCGAGTTATGCAAATTAATGAAAGAAAACAAGATTTTGAAGTAAAAAATAGTACCAAAGACGCACAGAATTATTCTAATCTGAATAAAAAACTGTTGAGAAACAAATGGCCCATAGATCTTCAAATCTGTACTTATTCAGAATAATGAAGTGTAAATAATTACATTTTCTTTTCAGGTCAAGTTTACCCATGTAAAAAAATGAAGTTACCAGAAGTGAATGAAATACAGAGTCGCACGTCTTAATTTAATGGGGTGGATTACAGAAAGGACTATACTTCTAGAGAACAACGGATGAAGTACGAAGCTGTGTACTTGTGTTTCTTGAAATATCACCTTCAGTTGCAGCGTAATCTCAGTCCCCAACTTCGCATCCTGGTCGACGATTCCTACCAGCAACCTGCTGGCCCAGAGCTGAAACACGGCCATCAAGGCAAACTGCAAGCACACATCTCTGTCCTGTGTTCAGCTCAAATGAAGTTGGTTTTTTTTTTTGTTTGTTTGTTTTTAAATACACTTTTGTTCTGACTACAGAGGAAAAAGCTGTTCTTTGCTCCAGAACCCTCCCTTAGTTGTGAGAAAGGGGGAAATAATTTGCATATATGGGTATAACTCGAGATCAAGATGCAAATAACAGAAGAAACTCCCAAATGAATTAAATTTTCATCTGGACCTGAAGTTGTACTCAACTTACAGTTTATTCAGCTGTGTACAGACGCTTGTTTTAGAACAGTTAAATATTTTATTTAAGTTGTTCTATATTAAGTATCAAGAAAAATAATCTCTTTAAGCTCTTTAGTTTACAAGAGAAATGCAAAATGTTACTGGGTTTTTATTTCCTTAAATTGGTACCATATGTACTTACCATTTCCTGTAATGGTGAGGTTGTGGGTCCTGAAACTGTCCTCGGCACTTTCCAGCCCCAGAGTGGTATACGCTAGCAAACTGTACTTTGCTCCACTAAACGTCAAAGAAAAGGCACGTTTTAAGTTATTTCTGCTTTGTCTTGCGCAGACAGTAATTAGAGATTACTGCCTAGGGATGCCTGAGATAAAGCACCTGCTTACAGGGACAGGCCAAGATGCAAGGCAGCAGCTGTCAGTGGCCACAGGCTGCCACCCCCAGCCCCTTCCCACAGAACTGCCCCCCAGCGTGCTCAGCGGATCCCAACATCCTCACCTCCTGCCTTCACCCTGCGCAGCACCTCCGGTTCCCTCCCACCCCGTGACTTCCATTCCAGCACCATGGAGCCCCATCAGCTCAGTCTCTCCAGCTACCTATCTGCCACTGGCAACCCAGACATAAGGCCTGTGCTTTCCAAACCTCCTGCGCCCCAAGGACACTAAAAGCATCTCTCCTCACTACTCAGACACCAAGTAACTTTTGATAGGTTTGCAGCTTTTGTTCCTAGGCCTAACTCAAAAATGAGTTCCAAAATGTACGCTATAGGCAACACAAAAACAGATGGTGAACTTGATCTGAAAACACAGGTTTCAAAATTAAAATCTCTATACTGCTTTTCCAGGCTGTTCTGCTCTTTCGCTTTGACTGTGTAGACTTCATAGAAGTTGGTTATACACACACACTTATATAGAATAGTATCCAACGGTTTGATTCTTCGCATGTAGAAAAAGAAATCCGTGTAGAAATCCTACAGCCAGTTCTGCAGCACAAAGGACTCTTTCACTTATTGTGCTTACAGGTATCACAGTGTTGTATCTTTGGTTTAGATTTTGCCTAGGGGGGAAAAACTGGAAAAAAAACCACATTTGCAATTCAGCACAGTGCGTGTGGAATGCAGCTCTTGGAATAAACCAGTATAAATTTGGTACATGTTTAACCTTTTTCCCCAAATACTCTTAAGACAGAGTAACAGATTTACAGTCTAGCAATGCAGTCAGAATTCCACCTGGCTAATGGCAGTTTAAACAAAGTTCACACGAAAACAAACCACTTAGAATCGCTAATTGCCTTCTCTAACAGAATCGAGCATAAAATCCTTTTAAAACCTTCTGTACAGCGTAAGATACCTTAGTGGTATAAAAGACGGTAAGGCGCTACTGAATTGTCATCACAAGAAAATAAATACTAATACTTCCCAAGCGTTAATTTTCCTAATAGCAGAGAGGGCACGCAGTTCTAAAATCAGATGCCTACCCAGCCCTGACCCTAAGGAAAGAGAGGAGACAGAAGATGAGCAGAGAGGTCTGTTGCACGTCTAACTCAAAGCAATAAATAGAAAGCTAAATACGATATAGCACTTTGGGCAAAGAAACACCTCTACAAAACATTTAGAGGGGAATCTGAACAAAAACTCATCAATGTTTGTATATATTCCCTGTAGACCATTCCCTAACAAAGGATTCCCCGCTGATTCTGTCTTGCTATTCAGTTAAGCATTACCACTCTATTTAAATGGTACAAAGTAGTTCAGTTTCTTCTCACGGATGAAACTTCTGTGCTGATTTAGTTATTTTTTCTAAAGCATGACTAATTACCACAACAACCTTGCCAAGAAAACAGCTACTTCACTTTTAAAATATGCTTCCCAGTAATATTTTCTTTCTCAAACAGAACAGTCATCCCTTTCAGCCAACTTCAATATAATTCAGAAAAGTTATCTGCAACTATATTTTATATTTAACAAGCTAATCAGGATTATTGAGTGTGTTTTGCCCATGCGCGTGACAGAATTAGCTGACTGCCTTAAATGGCAGCTTCTCTGAATAGCAAAGAACAATCTGCCCTCTGCATCTCATACAGCACGGCGAAGGCTCACAGTTCCATGTGTCGCCCATTGAGTGGCAGAAGCACTGACGCTGGAATGCAGGCACTGGGGGGAAATGTCAGCATCTCACCCCTCCTATCAACGCATACTGGATTAATACAGCTCAGATTCCAGAACCTGTTTCTGAATATTAATGTTAGAAATCCCTATCTTAGTTCACTCATCCAGATGCACAAGAGTGGAGGTTGTGCAAGTCAAAAACACCTAATATGGTTGGCTTCCAGCTGCATCTTATATAATAGAAGGTAAAAACAAAAAATAATTCATCAGGTCCGAAGAGGACCCCAGCAATAAAAATAAGGCCATGAAATTAGAATATGTACTTCTGGCAAAATATGAACGTGGATTTCCAAACATAGGATACAGAAGCCGTATCTCCAGGTCGGCAGAGAGTAAATACATGAAAGGCACCAGCAGCAAGTCCCCATGTAGGCCAGTACTGCCGGCTAACAGAACGTGCACATCTCTAGAGTGCAACTTCAGTACTATAACTGCATTAAACATCTTTCTCCTACGACAAATGCAATAATAATAACAACAGAAAGAATGAAGTGGGCAAAAGACTGCATAAAAAATGAGAACAGATAATTAAGAGCAGACAGAGTATCAGTATAGCTGATATTAACAAATAAAGCAACCATTCAAAACAGTTTGTCATCGAGCTCTCACAAGAAGTTAGGAGGCTGACAGGGAGCCTTCTGACTTCTAAGCTAACAAGTTTGGCATGGGAGGATCACAATTACTGGAAAAGGGACAACTTCATCCCACGTGTGCTCTGAGAGGAAAACGGCCGATACAAATGAAATCTACAAGGGAAAAGTGTTCATAGAATGCAGCAAGTTCCCTTTTTATTGTTGTGGTTTAATTTCACAGAGTGCACAGGTATAATTCTTTGGCAGCACTTGAAAGTTGCAATCTCCTCACCTCTAAGGGCGACATTACCAAAGTCTTAATAATACAGATCTCAAGGGGAGACTATATTAAAAAAAGACAACTTATTTTCGGCCCGTAGTAAGACATTTGTTCCCAATAATCTCATTTAATCACCTAGCAAAGCCATTAGTAAACACATCACTATAATTCAATTTTGCTAAGAAAATAACAGCCACGGTGAGATGATGGCTTATGGTAGGGAAAAAAAAAATCCACCTTCGTGATGGAAGAAAGTAAAATACATAAAATAGCAGTTGAGAAACCTAAAGCAAAATCCAAGCAAGGGTGCAGTAGTGAGGACTGTCTACTGATTCTTCTTCCTTAAAAGACAGACGATCTATATTCAAGTGAGCATGGCCAACAAATAAGCCTGTGGTTTTATCTGAAGCCAACTGTACGTAACGGCAGCGTGCCGTCAGCCAGCCAGAGCTGGAGGGAAGCACGTCCGCCTGACATGGCGCGTACTGAACAACACTGTCATTAGGTGGAAGGTACTCTAAAGTTAGCAGTAAAACTGCTTTGCTCCGTGGCTAAGACATCTCGGATGTGTATTCTTCATTGAAACACTAGTATTAGTGTATAGCAGTACTAGCCCAAAGATAAACTATGATTTAATGTTTCCTTTTATAACCCAGGCAAACAGACATACAACACAAGACTTTTCTCAAAGTGTGGCAAAAATCATACATGGATTCTCTGCCGCTGAGCCATCAGGAAAAAAAGGAAAGCAATATCTTGTAATATTTACTTTCTTAAAAAAAATTAAAAATCCATTTTGCAGTAGTTACAATTTGGGTACTCGGACTGCTTAGATCACAATGAAATTGAAGTAGTTGGGAAATATTAGGAGGCAGTTCACTTCATTAAAAATACATGAAAGACTTGAGATCGTTTTTAAAAGGAAACATAGGTGGATTACTGAGAAAAGCATTTATTTCTATGAACATGGAAAATCTCATTTCAAAGTGCTCTGTGCTGAAGCCAATTAAGGAAACTCCTGTTAAGCAGCAAGTAATTGTAAAATGCCCCGGCCAGTCCAGAGACTTGCTGAAAAGCCCCCATGTATACAGCACAGCACAACAGCTTTCATTCGGGGAAAGGCTATAAGAGGGTCTTCCCCTGCCCACACACCTGTTTGTTACTTCACAGAACCTGCACCTTCTTAGGAATAACTGCCATTCTGAAAAGCAAAACTGCCAACGTGCAAAATTGCTACATGGGGTGAATGGGATTTGGGCATAGGAGAGGTAGATGGAGGGCCACAGACACACCACACAAGCTTGATTTTCTCCAGAGATCAAACTGAAGTATTCCTGAGTTTGCAAATAACAGTGGATTTACCAGCTGCGTAGAAGAAAGATAAAGTCTACTCATGTGTTTTAAGATCAGAACTGGGCCCCAAGGCTGAGCTACATAGCTGGAATTCACACCTACTTTCTCATTTCCTATTTAAAATGTAAATTCTTTTCCACCTGGTTAAGTACATAAATAATCACATTCTTGGCAATTTTCCAAATATTGATAATGTATTTGGTCTACTTCTATTAAAAGCATAATAAAAACAGAATACCCATGTGTATATCTTACTGGATGTCTGGGTCGGAGAGCAGAATGCAGTCAGTGCCGTCTTCCAGCGTAGCTTTGAGTTTCTTCCCTGTAGCCTTGCTGAGGGATGTTTTAAGCTTCTTTACTAGTTTCTTAGGGGTGTTTGCTATGTATAAAGACTCCTCCATACAGCAGCTATACACTTCAACCTTCACCTGGAAATCTGGTCCTGCTTCATCACTGAAGGGGGTGAGGAGAAAGTTTCAAGGCGTTTGTTAGTGAACTGAGCACCTAGCCAAGGAATGCTGTTGCTACAATATATTTATTAAATAACATACATTGCTAATGAAGGGAAGGAATTACATCAGATTCAGGGAACGACAGACATTAAAATAGAATTAAAGACTAGAGTACACAGTGGTAATTTAGTGTTGAAGTCACGAGATGGATGTTATAATTAAACCGTAAACAATTGCAAACAGGAAATTCAACGTTTAGGTTAAAAACTGGAGGAAAAGCCCACACCACTCATGTTATGGAAATACACAGGCAAGACATACAAGTACACTTCAATCTGCCCTCTACTGTCATGCAGAAATAACACGGCTGAAAACCTATCATGCCAGTGATCCCAAATCAGATCAAACTGTTGCACCCACCCCCTTTGTATTAGGAGGAAAAAAAAATCCTACCTCACTCACAAGCAACAAATTTTGTCATTCATAGTACTGCTGCTGCCTTCTGTCCACACCCTGTTGTCTCTTTTCAGTTCTACCAGCTCTCAACGTTCTCGAGCTGAGTCATCAAACTGGAAGCCTAACCTCATATTCTGGTACAAATCCTTCACTACATATTCATAAGGAAATTATCTCAAAGGCTTTTAAAGAATTTCTTCTTTATCTCTGGGCGCACGAGGGAATTTTGAGTGCTTTTTCTGCATTATTTTACAGAAAAGCATAATGGTAAATTCTCCAAGAACAGATGTATCTTTCAAGAAGCAGATTTAAATCCTTGCCCTTACTGTAAATGTGAGCAAGTGTTAAGAAAGAAAGCTTCATTTACAGATCCGTGCTCTCTCAACCACTCACTTTTTAAGATCTTGATTTAAAGTCTTCAGTAGTTCTAGATTTCCCATCGTCTGCAGGAGACTGAATCTACATTGCTAATATAAAAAATAAAGCAGCACACACACACACACACACAAAAACAACCAACACAACCCTCACAGAAATAATAAAGTGTCTCTCAAGACTCTTAACAAATCTATAAAGCAACAGAAAAGTATATGTGAACGCCTCTCTATTCTTTTCTAGGTTATATTTAAAGATAGGTGAATAATTTCCTGCCTAGTATTCTTCATCTATGAGGGGTCATAGCTGTAGCTTACGCTTATATGAGCGTAACAGAATATGAGGTATGGAAAATAAACATCTGATTTCAAGAGAATAGTGACTCTGGGGAACGTCAAAAGAGACCACAGCCTACTGTACAGAGTAATAATTAAAACACTGGGTGTAACACCCATGCCTACAGAAGTGCTTTTTTACAGTGCTCCCAGTTTTTAGCAATGGTGTCATTTTGTCCTTGAGTTACAAGTCCGTCTCTTCATTTAAAGAAAAATGTTCCAGCATGGCAAAAAAAAAAAACCTCGAAAGAAGTAAAGAAAAAGTATCTGCCACCATGATCATCGTGTACATAGAAAAAAAACACCTTCCAGAGAGAGGGATCCACCCTCCAACCACTGAAATCAACCGAAATGCTATAGATTCCTTTGCCCACAGAAGAATTTAGAGGACCTCAGCCCATCGTATTCATAATCATGCCCACTTTCAAAAGAAGACAGGGATATCTGTACTTCATTCGACACAGATACGTTATACTCACAATATGGTTACATTTTCAAAACAGATATCTGTTACTGTTTTATCCACAATTGCCACGTCTGTGTCAAAAACCTCAGCTCCCATTCTGAACAAACAGAACACTGCATAGCGCTGTGAATCTGGGGAAAGCCAAAGAAATGCTTTATTAGCATATTACACATCACAACACTAAATGCTCCCAGTAAACAACATGGAAGGAATGGTAATTTGAGCCTCTAAGGAACTGCCCTCAAATTATTCCCACCCTAGATTTCACATTACAGGCTTTTACGACAGTTGGACTTCCAAAGCTACAGCAGAGGTTCAACACTCACACACCTACCTCTGCTCAACTTCTTTTTATGTGCAAGGTAACCTGTGGCAGTTTCTGCTAACAGCATCAGAAATGTTAGTAGAAATGTAATTTTGTTTAATAAAATTGATTTAAGGCAAAAAGAGAATTGATCCAACGTCTATATCATTTTATGAATGTACTATATAGGATTAGACCATTTTGCCAGCCTTAGCCCCTCTGACCCTATAGAAAATCAAACTGAAATCAATGCCAGGTGACAGCTGGAACAGATTTCGGGTTAATCTCCATGACATAACAAAATGCATGTACTTGAAGACTATCCAATAATCCACTCAAAAGCAATAGAGGACTTTCATTTAAATTTCTCACTAGAAACAGCCTTCAATATTACTCTCCTGAGCGCAGATGAGAGATAGAACATCATGTTTAATTGGAAGTTTCTCAGCTATTGAGTTAATAATGTTATCCTTACTCTTCCTCTGGAGGTTCACCTCTGGAAAGGCGAGATTTTAAACATATAGGCATATGACTTTGAGCTTTCTCAACTTGCTACAGTCGACAACTTCAAGTTAAGAGCTACCATGCAACAGAGTAAAACACAGATCTACTGAAAGATCAAAAAAACAAATATAGATCAGTATGAAAACTGGATGGAGAAGTCCAATTTAATTGCTTATCATAGCAGTTCATTAGATCTTACATACTTTCTTTATTGTTGAAGTAATCAGAACCTTTCCACATTAACGGTATTCGAATATCTGAAGGGGAAAAAAACAGGGAAATTAAGTTATAGGTAATATTGTACAACAGAGTTCAAAATTAAAGACAAAGTTTTTTTCTTTTCACGTTGTTCTGGAGGCAATAGGGCCGTCTATCCAATGAACGGTAGAACTATTTCAGTTTTATTATTAATGTTAATATCAATAATCATCAATAAAATCAATTAGTTTTATTTAAAGTGTCATTTTCTTTATAAATTATGGTAGAATAAAGACTTCTTTAAATCTCATCTGAAAGGACCTAAAAGTAACATTTCGGAGGGTCTGAGTAACATAATTATGAGAGGTATTTTAGTCCATGATTATGCAAAGACATAAGCTGAAACTCTGCTCGTCTGGTGCTGGAAACCACTCACCCAACTGAGAGAAGAAGAACTTCCTGTTTTAATGGAAAGACTGAGAAACTTGTATTGCAAACACTGAAGTCTTGTTTTACTAACCACAGAGAAAATATTGTTTGTAATCACGTTCCTAGCTAGAATTGTCTTAGTTGACATAAGAAGACTGCAGTTTGTTTGCTTACATAAAAAATATCTTTCTACATCAGGGCCATAGTACAGAGGCAATTACAGAACCATTAATTTCAGTCATCTGTCATTTTAACATTAGGAAAGTATCTTCTTCAACAAACTTTCCAACTTACCTACCCACTCCTGTACAATACCGAGTTTGATTTTTCCCCAGCTCTGAGCGCACAAGTTTAGACAAAGTGCCTTACTGGTTCTCAAATACACAGTGCTGTATAAAAGCACATGCAATATATTAAATGACACAGGATGGCAGCAGCGAACAGCAATTCCTCAGTTGTCCACTGATAAAAATCTTTAATATCGTTATGCGGGAGCTTTGCTGACTCCCGTATTTATCTTCACAGAAGGCGAATGGAAAAATCCACGTACAGTATGCAAAACAGCAGAGCTATTTTGGCAACAGATTGTTTGCCAGGCATTCCTGCAGGGTTTTATGCACTCAACTAGTCGACTTAAGTAAAGCTTCATTAAGATAGTTCTTCTATTTCACAAGTAGTATTAAATAAAATGTTTTAATTTAAGCTAATTTTGACTCTATTGTAAACATCTCATTACAGATTAAATTTCAATTGTGAAACTTGCAAACTCATCTAATTTTGAAAATGTTCACAAAACCGAATGGCTTTTCAACAATGAACAGTTTGTACGTAGCATTATGCTGCCACGGCTTCCTAAAAACAAAACCAAACCCAAAAAACCCATCACCCCGTTCTGAAACTGCCTTCCTAAAGATGCATTTGCATAGCAAGCATTTTTAAAGCCTTTACATGCTTTTAGAATAAGGAAATACACAAAAAATGCTTCCCTTAACACAGATGCAGAAGTCTGCAAACTACCAAACTCCATACACACATATGTAGACATCATAAATATACGTCATAGAAATAGTACTGAACTTTACTGTCCTAAAACATAACAGGTCTTAAATTTGCATAAATGTGGCAGTAGAGAATTGCAATATAAACCTTTTTGCATCCTTGTCTGTAGCAAATCTCAAATGACAATTCTGAGGTACTTGACAGTTCTTATTAAAAACTACAGCAGTGGTGTAAACATTACTTTTTTTATGCCACACTCAATATTACACTAACTGAAAAATCTGCACCTTAGTGAAAAAAATCACCAGCACGCAGGTAGACAGTTGCATCTACAAGTTTCAGATGATGCTTGTAAATCAGTTTTCAATTCATTCTTGGATTGAAAAAGCTGCAATTTATCAAAACCAACAATCAATTTTCACACTTGTTAATTTCAGTTACAATTAGCTGTAAAGCCCCATGGATTAAAATTGGATACATTCAAGCACTGCAGTTAATCACTCTTAAAGACAATGATTCTTTCTGACACTTATTAGAACTCCATGGAATAACGTTAAATTACGATGATGCTTTCTGATCAATGCTGAATGGCTTGTCTTTTGACAAAGTAAATGATTGGTAAGACAAAAACATCATCATTCATTCACAGACATGGGGAATAAGTGTGAAAATTTTAGTCATAGGGAATGTATTCCACTCAGTATCTGACATACTGGTAGTTGCTTCCTGTAGAGTACACTCTTCAGTGCTCCTGCAAAGCTGCTCCTGAACTTCTGAACTTTTGGTGCTGGCCACATGATCACTCTTTGTTTTGGTACCAGCCTGAGCTTCTGACCTGTACTAACCATGTGACAATAATATGTGCAGATGGATTACTTTCCCCTAAAAACAAAACAAAACAAAACAAAAAAACTATTCTCTATCATCAATTCTCAAGTTACACACCCAGGCACATTATTACCACTAACTCCTCATCTCCAACCTCTCCCAGCCAATTCAGTCCCAACACCTTGCAATTCAAGCTATTTGTGCTCACAACTGCTCTCTCAGCAAGGCAGGCACACAAACATGCACGTGTGCCTTCTGAACATGCTGGGCAGCTCCAACTGCAAATCCACGGAGGGCCTCTACACAAAAGAGAAGTGCAGTACGTTTGTTCAATTTCCTACACAAATAATGGGAAAGATGGGGCATGATGAATTATGGCACATCACAGATGTGAACACACTGCAGCTGTTGAAGCGGACAGAACCTGATCTGGCATGCTCACCAGACACAAGACTATGGGTCATAAGACAATGCAAGGAGGAAGCAGAGAGGTGTGCATGTCATGCCAGGATCTCCCAACTGAAAAGCTTGCCCCAAGGCTCCTGCCCTTGCCAAACGCACAGTTCCTTCTCACATACCCTAATTCTCTGCTTTCCAGACATGGAGAGGAAAACAAGAAGTTAACAGATGATCTCCAAAAGACCTCTAAGTAGATGATCTCTAAGATCTCTAAGCAGAAACCATGTAGGCTTTTCTGCTGTTAGCTGTACCTGACCAGGGTCCGTGACATGTTAAGAGGGATGGGGCACGGCAGCACCCCAGCACTCACAGACCCGAGCTCAGAAAGAGGTAGCCGATAATCTTCACCACAATCCACGCTGTATTCCTCAGGATCATAATCTCCAGTTTGAGGACCACCATATTAGTAACACAACAAAATAATTAAAAGATCACAGATAATGGCAAGTATCCTCTCGTACCATCAAAACTAGCTAAATATTTCACTTCCAAACAATTATGCAATTCTGATGTTCTGACGATAACAGAAGTGTATTATCTTAAAAGCCTTCACAGCAGATAACTCTGTGAATCCAGTGACAGGTACAACCACAGACAGAAAGGCAGACAGATGCTTTCATCCAACTACCATACGGAAGACAGATAGATCTGCACTCTGCAACAGCTGTGCTGGCAGAAAACATTACTGTACCATGTGATCATCTTCTTCCAGTAGAGGTTACCTTTCTTAAAGATATGTCAAAGCATGCAGAATTAACTTAAACACTTTGAAGGAAGCCCTTTCGTACTGTTTTATCTTCAGTGCAGCAGGTCACGGAGCACAAACAGATCTGTTAGCCAAGCTACCAGAGCAAACATAATGAGCAACTACAGGCAGATTGAACATAGCACAGATAAACAAAGTGATAAACTCATAGCGCACAAGTCTGTTTGCAAGGCTAGGAAACTGTGTACCATCCTGCCAGAAATCACTAGTAAATGTTCTTTATTTGCATTGAAGCCATACTGCTGTACATTTACTGTAGCAGTTACCCACACGAACTAAAGAATATTTGCATAGTGGCTACAATTTTGCCCTCAGTTCATTAGGTCGTTACAAACTTGAGGCTGGGGAGGGCAGTTCAGCACATTCAGCTCATTTACACTTAGCTTTGAAATGTATTCAGTGTTTAATGATTGGAACAAAAAACCAAAACAAAAAAAAACCAAAACAAAAAAAAAGCACTTCCCACTGTGAAAGACCCTGACAGAAAACTAGAAATGTGAGGTAGGATCTTTATAAGCAAGTCTGTGACTTCGAAGCATAAGACAGCTTCAAGCACAAGAGGATTTGTGCCCCCTGAATCACAGTATAACTTAAAAAAAATATCATGTTTGTGTAATTTTTTTACGACAAGATACTACACTGTCAATTGGCTGCTATAGCGAAGCGACAACCCAGCCACCTACCTGACAGAGCAACTTTTGCCCTACATGCCATCCGGTCCCTTGTCCCAGCGTCTGACAACCTGCCAAAATAGGAAAAAAGAAGGAAGAAAAGTCTGAGATCTGTGCATTCAGGTCTCTGTAACTCAGCCTTTTAAACATTAAAAAACATCAGGGATACCACATAATAGCTCATTTCAAAGAATTTCTTTAAAGTTGAATTCGGTCTGTCTGGTTTAAGATACGAGTCATTAGATTCTCAAAGATAATGTGGAAGGAAGGTACACCATCAATTTTCTTAATGCCCTAGAAGATTTTTTTCCAAAGCTTATTTAACCTGAGCATTAAAAGTAGATTCATCTTTGATCTTTTCCAGCTCCAACAGAATCAAATACATTATTAACTATTCCCTTTCTGTACACATCAACGAACAAGCAGCTTCATTTATTGGTTCTATTGTTGGTTACAAAGAAATGCCTCCTCCTCTATTAACAGAGACGGATTACAAAACGTTGTGTTGTTAGAATTGTGATTTTACACGCAGGCTAGAGTGTAAATCTCAGCCTGAACCTTAAATTGAATCAAAATAATCTATCGATAATGACTAACAGAAATCCTTCTGTCTGCCACTGCTCAAAATGCCTAACCGAATAAGACATCACTGCCTGTATCATGACTTCTTCAGAAATAACAGATTGCAAATGTACGTAAGAAGGACAATATTTAGTTGAAATCCCAAAGCACTTCCAGAATTTTCTCTCTCAGACATCACCATCCTATCCGGATTAAGTTAATAAAATTCCAGTACTCACTCAGTAAGTACAACAGAAAGAACTGCAAGTGTACTATCAAGTGCACAATCAAAGATAAGATCTAAACGGTAGACAAATAACCCTACTTCATGCATCTGCTCTAATGATCTTGGCTGACTACTGAATGGACCCCCTAAAAACACAGCTCTAAGCTGAGTCAATTAAACAACACAGTGACTTCACGAAAACTACACCGGGATTGTTTAGTCTGAAGAAGAGGAGGCTCAGGGGAGACCTTATTGTCCTCCACAGCTACCTTAAAGGAGGTTGTTGCAAAGTGGGGGTCGGCCTCTTCTCCCAGCTAAGTAGCAACAGGACAAGAGGCTCAAACTGTGCCAGGGGAGGTTCAGGATAAATAATAGGAAAAAATTCTCTGAAACAGTGGTCAGGCTCCGGAACATGCTGCCCAG
The DNA here is from genome assembly GCA_002909625.1 of Bambusicola thoracicus. Taxonomy (NCBI): domain Eukaryota; kingdom Metazoa; phylum Chordata; class Aves; order Galliformes; family Phasianidae; genus Bambusicola; species Bambusicola thoracicus. The sequence goes on along the minus strand of PPHD01010744.1, from coordinate 3,985 downwards.
GGGAGTGGTGGAGTCACAGCCCCTGGAAGCATTCAAGAACCACGTAGATGTGGTACCAAGGGACATGGTTTAGTGGTCAATACTGGTGGTAGGTGGATGACTGGATAAGATGGATGACCTTGGAGGTCTTTTCTAAACTTAGTGATTCTAACTATCTGTGCCATGTTATAGACACATGCCGCCCTGTGGTCGCAGACATCAAAGACCAAGAGCTGTGTAAATCAGCACACATACATATTCCTCATTACTCCGTCATTAAAAATATAAATAAGACAAACACTATAGAGATCATCACTTCATAAGGAAAAGCAATACAACTGCAAAATTACACAAATTAAAATGCCGGTTTTCAAAATCAGCTTTCACTGTCATAGTTGACATAGTCAGAAAATGCAATTCCCTCCTTTAATGAATTTCTCCTGTAATTATACATTTCTGAAAGCAAAACATTAGCAGGTTATTCCTAGGGATACAATTTACTGGAGCTAAGCATGTACTTGAAGAGTTCCTACACTGAACTGCAATATAGTTATTTCATTAAAGTAATAATCTGAAAGCAATTGTGTCTCTGCACCACAACTGCCTCCAAAATCCATTCCATTGGGGAAAAAAAAAACCAAACCTTATCCAAATAAATAGCGTATACTTGAGCTCATTCAAGAAACATAACATGAGAATATTAGTAATTAAACAGACTTTCCTCAGTATTCATGAAGTTGTACTTGTATTCTTTTGATGTAGTTAACAAAGTGGCCAGCAGAGGGTACCAATTAGCCATGATGATTCTGTCATTAAAGAGACCTTACGAATAGAAAGAACAAAAAATAGAGGCATGTGTTTTGATTGGGATAATTCTGTCTTGTTCCTTCAGAACAGGTTAGACACCTTTTTATATGCTAAAGGTAATCAAGAAAATATGTCTATAACATCGCTAATATTCATTTAATGTCAATGATAAAATCTGTCTAGAAAAAGATGACTTGTATTTAATTTTCTAAAATAAAAGGAAGATATTGGATGGTCTTACAGATCAATTACTTATGGTAATAACAACGCGCACATGCATGGTGGAAGACAAATCATATACACAAAAGCCCACTTCATAATGCTCAGTTTGAATTAGAGTTTTTACTCACCACTCTCCAGTTCTGCATGAGACAGGCTCTTCCTTTTGGTTCTGCAGCTCTGTCCTGTATGCATGTATCCGTGCATTGCAGACCATCAGGTTTTTAACTGCTTGCAAACGCTGGTCTTTCTGTGTGCTCACTGTAAGCAGTTTACGGATGCCTTCCCGTATGCGGATTTCGAAGTTCATCTTTTCTTGGATGCTGCGCTCCTAGATATGCAAAACAACAAAGACTACGCATAAATTCAACTGACAGTACCCTGGCTTTTTAAGGAGCCCTATTTGTTATGCAGTTGGGATAGAAAGCCCTAGTTAAATTATATGCAGCCATTACATTTGTTACTAAACGCAGAACGATTCTCTCTTTACACAAAGAGAATATTGTCAAACGGATTTGATATATACGTTATGCAAGCAGATTTCAAACCACGTGCTAACAGTAATTCACCACACCACCTGAAAGTTACTAAAAAACTACGTGGTTCAACGTGTCATTTATGGGGTGATAGTATATGGTCCTCCCCTACGGTCATTGTGAGGCCTAAATGAACAAAGCTTACAGAATAATTTTTTTCCAGTGATTTCAAGTACAATAATCTTAACACTCAGGAATATCACGTCAATAATTAATTTCAAAATATCTGACATATTCTACATCTGAAATTTCATCTTATTACTTTCTTGGCTACTTTGAAAAGGGTTGAAAAACATGATTTTTCACTTCCGGTTGACATGCGATTCGAGTAACAACTAGATGTGAAAAAAAGGAGAATATCCCAATATTTGATTGCTTCAGGTCGTGAACTAGAAATCAGATGCTGCTTGTGTCATGCTGAAGTTACAACCTTGTCTTGCCTAATGGCACAGTCATGCACCCAATGATTTTTCATTCAGAAGTATGACTTGTCCATCAGTCACTGCATCAGTTTTTCTGAAGGAGTGAATATTTTTTGTGTACTGTAAGAACATCCGGGAAAGCAACTTCTTCCCATTTCATGAAATGTTTATAAGCATTATCCTTCACTTGCCATTTCAAACAGCTCTATCCACACTGACGCAGAAGGTGAAGGGCCACGGACTGCTGGCTGCCTCCAAAGGTCTGCTAGATGCCATGCGATAACCATTTCCTCATGATGCGCCCTGACCAAACACAATAACTCTGGCACATAAGAAACAACACATTATCACAGTACTGCTGAGATAACCCAGTACTACTGGGCTTGCAAACACGTTGCAGATCAGTGATGAGGCTTTTTTTTTGATAGTGAGGAAGTGTCCCAGCTGCCCCTGGAATTGAAAGCATCATCTGTTTTCAGCTGTATAGTGCTTATACATTTGAAGTCAAAACAAGTGCTTTGCGGACAGATCTATAAGCAATTGCCCAAAATTGGTACAATAATTTGAATTTGTAAGTTCAGTATTCCAGCCGGTAGAAAAGCACTGGCAACTGGCTCTAACCAGACCAGAAATAGAAGGGAATTAATTTTCCAACAACTCAAGTACCAGAGAAATCCAGAACCCAGGAAAGGGGTGAGGCAGATTTTCTACTCAACTGGGACGCGCTGTCATTAGCTGCCTTTGACATGAGAAAGCAACCCTTTACAGCACTCACAAGCAGCAGGTGGAAGCTCACTGCACAGCCACCAGCCATTCCCTCCTGTCTTTGCAGGAATGGCTTTTATTGCTTTTGAAGGCCTGATGCCATCATCTAAAGAGACTTAATGTTTCAGCTGTTCTTCCATCTGCTCGCAGAACATATCTCTTTGCAAACCGCCCCCATTTGCCAACCCTAAAGGAAAAACAGCTCTGGTCCACAAGCCACATTCAGCACAGCACAGCCCAAGCTGTAACACTCTATATTTCTAGCCACCTCAGAACCCTTTTGCAGTTTAGGCCTCTTGTTCTATTTACCAACCCTCCTGCTAGAGACAGCAGCTTCATTCTTGTTGAAATGGGATCTACTGCCATACAGAAGCTTCTTCTCTCTCACCTCAACACAGCAAGTCACTAAGCCTATACACGTAAGCACAGTTTCCCATTTTCCTCAAGTTACAAAGGAAGCGTTTGTTTCTGCTTTTTCCCCTGGGATGCTAAAGATCTCAAGCTTGTGTAATTAGGCAAAAGCAGGACAAACGTGTTCCACTGAATTTGTGTTTAAGACAATTAAGAGGCATGCTGAGAACACAGTAACGACCAAGACACCACCACAAGGCACAACACTACAGAAGAGCAGAGAACTCTCCATCTCTGCCCCCAGGAGAAACACCTGGGATGAGCATAGGTTACCAAAGCATAGGCTTTCCAGCAACAGCGGGCTATTTGGTGGTGAATGTCTCCCAAAGCTATCATCAGAGGTGGAAGCTCTACTGGAATTCTCTACAGCTGACACAGGAAGGCCTAGAAAGGCACCAGCGCACCATTCATTTTCATAGAATCACAAGTTGGAAGGGACCCTTAAGGGTCATCTGGTCCAAATCCCCTACAATGAACAGGGACACCTACAGCCTCCATCAGGTTGCTCATAGCCCGGTCCAGCCTGATCTTGAACATGTTGAGGGATGGGGCATCCACCGCCTCTCTGGGCAACCTGTGCATGCACCTCACCTCCCTTATCATAAACAATTTCTTCCTTATATCCAATCTATGCCCTTGTAGGAAGAACACTAGAGCAGGCATGAGGCTGGTGGCTGTGGAAACACCTGAGAATGGTGATGAGGGTATTAGGGTTAATGCCACTCACAAGGAGATCAAGCTCAGGTGCCTTTACACCAGTGCGCGCAGCATGAGTAATAAACAAGATGAGCTGGAGGCCATTGTGTGTTTGGGAAGTTATGATATAGTTGCCATCACGGAAACGTG
>PPHD01010743.1:0-19395 GCA_002909625.1 Bambusicola thoracicus | reverse complement strand
GTTTTGTCCTCCTATAGTGTTTTCCTCTGCTTTCTTTCCTCTGCAAGGTTCTGGTGCTGGCAGAGTGAGATGATTAAAGCACATCATCATTTTTATTTTACTCTCTGAATCATGTCAGTGAGAAACCATCTACTGCTGGATCTGAAACTCAGTCTGCCCCTGCCCTGCAAACCTTACAGAAACAGGAATGATGGCACAGCCTGAATACCCAGCTTTCCTCTCTGATCAGCTGGAAGTGGAGGAGACCAGTGGAGGTCAGGGATGGGGTGGGGACAGGGCAGGACAGGGGAGGGTGGAGGTCGCTGTGTCCTGCCAGCCCAGAGCAGAGTCTCTTGCTTTGCTGGTGCTTGGCAGCTTAGCTTGGATCACTTTGTGCCCCTCACTGCTGGAATGGAGCCAAGTGCTGCAGCTGCCCTGTGTCCTACAGCTCACAGACAACTCATCCACGTGCTTTGTGCAGCACCAAACGTGTCATGGATGAGTCTAAGCAACCTGTTTCAGCCTGTTCTCCCTCCTAGCTGCATAAGTCTTGCCAACCTCTTGTATACATAGGTGCTTTAACTTGAACTAATGCTATTGATGGAATTCTGAGGACATGACATGCTCTACAAGCCACAGCATAACCTGGGTCATGTCCTCCTTAGGACAAGCCAAGCTCTTGTATCCAGAGAGCTGAAGATCTGTTGGAAAGCTGTGCATTAGTTGGAAGATGGACAACAGATGATGCTCTCAGTGCTGTGCCCTCATCACCTGTACCACTGCTGAGCTGGGCTCCCTTGGGAACAATGCTCACCAAGCCCAGCTGGGGCCATGTCCTGCATATCGCAGAGCCAGGAACAACACTGGAAGACATCCTCAGCTTTGCAAAGCAACCCTATCTCCTCTGGGCGAGAGGGGTGGGAATGCAGCTCCAGGGCTCCCACTCAGCAATCCCTGTTGGTACCCAACAGGACTGGTGCTGCAGCCGCAAACCCCTCTGTTTGCAGCAGTGCTCGTGTTGCTGCAAGTCCCAGGGAGGCTCTGGCACTTGGCTGAGCCCCGGGGACAAGGTCCCTGTATGTCAGCCTGGAAACCTCACTGCTTCTTGGTAAAGCCAGCACCGGATGGGCTTCCCTCCGATGCTGCTGGGAAAGAAAGGGAAAACAAAACCAAACCAATGTTGAATTCAGCAGATGGGAGGGAGCTGAGCTTTCTGACTGTTTCTATGGAGCCCCTCCCAGCATTGGCTTGATGTGTGTCTGAGCTTCATCCCTTCCCAGAGAGAGCCTCTTTCCACCCCCCTATAGGACACGCTGTTCTGATAATAGGTGGGTGCCATACCACCAGGCAGCCTGCTTACCTGGCTACCCAGCAAGCATTTTGGGAGAAAAATCCATTTCTGACTCAACCAAATCAAATATTTTTCATTTGTTCTTTTTCTTCTCTCTCTCTCTCTTTTTTTAATGTTCTGTGTGAAATGCTGCCTGATCATCCTGCACCTCTCTCTGTTCTGCTCTCAGCTATCTGTGGGTAGAAGTGGAGGGCAGGAGGTGATGATAAGTGATGAAGCTAGAGAGATGATTAAAATGCAGGAGGCAACTTCACCAAACTCAGCCATAAAACGAGATTGTTTTTCCCCACATGAAGCTTTTTGGAGGATCCAGCCCTCATTTGTGATCAGATTCAGATGGTGAGGATCAACCCATCGTGGGTTGCTGCTCTCTGAGAATACCCTCATGTGACACTGACACACACACAGGCAGACATGGCATTCCCACTTGTTTTGTCCCACTTGTTTTGTTGCTCGGTGCCATTCAGGTTTTGCAGAAATCCATAGGCGCCGTAACCATGCAGCTCAAGGCTAACTGGGGCTTCAGCTTGTGTAAGAACACAGGAACTTGGGGTTTAGGCCATTTCTAGCGTTCCTCCCGACAAGATAAGTTAGATATGCTTGAATTAACAAAACTCCAAGGATGTTCTTCCATCTTTCTGTATTCTTCATGTTCTAATCGACCATTTGGGAATCCTTTACTCGGAAGGGGAAAATAAGGATGAGAGACATAACACTGAGGGAGAAAGGTATATAAACCTTTCCTCTCTACAACTGCAAAATAGCAATTGGACTGATAGATCTCATTTTAAATGCAAACACAGATTTCTTCCCCAGCCAGCTAAAGAATCAAAGGACAAACAATGAAGCCAAATTTGTATTGCTTCTGTGACTATCTCACATTTTGCCTCCCGCATTTTAATTTTCTCTCTGGCTTCATCTGTTAAACTGATGCTGAAATGTGTTTGGCCTCGTGGTGATTATCTTTGCACCACATCACAGAGAAACATCAGTCATTTCCTCTTCTTTGACCTATTAAACAATTCTTTCTAGCATACTGCTGACTTTGATCAGATTGAAAGAATATAGCCAACAAGCCTTTTCAAGCTTCCACATTAAACTTCTCTGTGTTTTTGTTGTTTTCTTTTCAACATCATGTTCTGAAATACAAGTCACTCTCTTCTCAAGCTGTGATTGCTCTGAGTTACTCAGCGCAGGGGCAGTTTGGTTTCAGATTTACTTCCCACTACATTGTGTCATCCACACCACCATGTGAGGGTGCTGTATGGAGATGAAGGTAAACCCCAAGCAGTGATTCAGGTCATGATGTGCAAAACAGTGCCCGTACTTGTGTAATTTCTTGCATTACCTCTTATCCCTCATTTCTTGAGCAGAATTTGTGTGTGGGGGTAGTTCTCATTCCTGTGAGCAACCTCTCCAAATTCTAAGTATTATTCTTGCTTCACCTTGATAATTCTAATATGCTTCTTGTATTCTGGGGGTAACAGGAGGTGGGAAGTTGATGTGAGTTTATCTCATACCCACCAGCCTCAGTGGGAGCAGAGTTACTGCCACCAGGCACTTTTGGGAAGCCCCATTACACGTCATTAATTCAGGTTTCTATGCGTTAGGGGGTCTGTTGGTAACAGGAAAGGTGAAATGGAGGTGGGAAACCTGATTGCAGAAAGCACCAACATACAGTGCGTGATATTAGAGCTGTGTTTAATCATTCACAGTGACCACCATTCTATTTGTGAAAAACCATGGAGCACCTCTGGATAGGCTGTCCGCACCACGCTTGGTGGTGTTTGAATACAATGGCCAGCAGTAAGACTGTTAGTGAGATAAGGAGCAGGACTTGGCCTTGGATGTTAATCAGGAGAAATTAATGTATCCTGTTTGGTGCTGACCGTGGCCAGCTCCTGAGTCACAACCCGTATCACATCCTTGAACTTTCGTGACCAGGTCTGCAAACAGATAAGCAGGGTAAAATGCTGCAAGGCGAGTCCTGAAAGGACTTTTACTGCAGACAAAAGTCTGTGCTACATTTTTTTGTTGTTCACACGGAGGTCTTAAAGAAAATGCAGTGCAAACATAATGCAGGCACCTGTCATTTTCCTTCTTAGAAGGCAGAGCTGGCCTGTACGGATGCAGGTAGATCTTGGATCCAAGAACCTTCATAGAATCATAGAATCACTCAGGTTGGAAAAGACCTTAAAGATCATCGAGTCCAACCATGACCTAACCATACTACCCTAACAACCCTCCACTACATCATGTCCCAGAGCACCACATCCAAATGGTTTTTAAACACATCCAGAGATGGTGACTCAACCATCTCCCTGGGGAGCCTATTCCAGTGCTTAACAACCCTTTCTGTAAAGAAGTATTCCCTAATATCCAACCTAAACTTACCCTGGCGCAACTTAAGGCCATTTCCTCTCATCCTGTCATCTGTCACCAGTGAGAAGAGACCAATCCTTCTCTCGCTGTAAGCACCTTTCAGATACTGGAAGAGAGCAATAAGGTCTCACCTCAGCCTCCTCTTCCCCAGACTAACCAGCCCCAGTTCCTTCAGTCTCTCCATGCAAACTTCTTCATGCAGCAAGGGATGTGGCATGCAAGGTCTGCATATGGTGGCAGTGCCCCTGTGCTGCAGGAGCAGTATGCAATGGGAGGCCACGTTCCCCTTACCGCTCCCAGAACAGCCTCTGCTGGCTGTACTCACCCCGTCACTGCTGTGTCATCCAAACAAGTGGCAGTGTTGACACAGCCAGCCACGGTTGTATGGGCACAAGTGGCTCCTGTACTGCTCCAGCTGAGCGCTGCGCCAAGAACGCACGGGCTGCTGCCAGGAGGCAGTGCCAGCAGTGACTGCATTTCACTCAGTGCACCTTTTTTCCCCCTAAACTCTCCAAGGTCCATTTGCAGTCCTTGTTCTGGCTGCGGTGGCATCTCCTGCACCCACAAGATGAATGGGCATGATGTCCCACTGATGTCCCACTGATGGGAAGAGACATTGCTGGCATCTGCCTTGACACTGCCCCATCCCCATCTCACCACAAATCCCTATTGCACTCCAATCCCATGACGGGAGTAAACCAAGGTGATGTCTGGGTGAAGCTCAGGCTGGCAAGCAGGTCTACCTGCTGGAGGGCACCCTGAGAAACAACCACTGTGTGGGGCAGCAGGGTCAGCCCTCCACCCTCCAGACTCTTCTCCACACCCCCTCTCTGTACAGACATCCTGCACAACCTCATTTCCCCAGGAGAGGCTGCAGCACCACACTTCCTGAGGCCGGTGACTTTTAGTCTCAAGGGAGAAAGCAAAGCACACGAAATTTAAGCAGACTTTTGGCTCTGCCTCCAGTGAGGTTGGGCACAGCATCACTTCTGCATTCATCCTGAGCTGTTTCCAATCTGAAATTGTTAGAATCATAGAATCACAGAATATCCTAAATTGGAAGGGACCCACAAGGATTATCGAGTCCAACTCCTGGCTTCACACGGGGCCACACAAAAACCAAACCCTGTGTCTAAGAGCATTGTTCAAACACTCCTGGAATTCTGGCAGCTCGGGCCATTCCCACCCTGGGGAGTCTGTTCCAGTGCCTGACTACCTTCTCAGTGAAGAATCTTTCCCTGATATACAACCTGAGTGTGTCACTGGTGTGGAAAATTGCCTTGGCATCGTGCTGGAGGCACCGGCATTCATTGGCTCCGTGTCCTTGTGGTGCCAGAGAGTCTTGGAGAACAAGACTGGGGAAAGAGACAGGAATATAAACAGTTCTGAGAAGGAAAACAAGTAAAGACAACATTGAAAAAAAAAAAAAAAGAAGGTAACTGGCAGAAAGAAAAGTCTTTTCAACAGAGGGAGGGAGGGCAGATGGAAAGGCAGGAGAGAAAGAGAGAAGGAAGAAAGAAATGTGGGGAAATCAAGGAGAGGTTGGGGGAAGGCTGCACAATAATCTGGCACCAGTTCGTTGCATTAATTCCCTGAAAACTGTGCAAAGCGGGGGCAGAGAGCTGTGGATTACTGAAGTGTAGCACCACAATACCGTGGGTTGGCCACTAAATTACCATTCTGAGAGTCTCTTGGCTTAGCCTCGCTGCTGCCGTGAGGAGAGCGATGTGTGCTGAAAAACAGACCTAGGAGGAAGAGGGCTGAGACTAGAAATTCCATTATATTCTTGGCACTTTGACATTTTTCCTCCCCTTTTGTGAAATCTCAAGGGAGCGCTGCCTACTCTTGCAATAATAATAATAATAAAAAAAATAGGTAGCATATGAGTTGGCATGGTAACTTCATCTACTAAGTAACTAACACGTAGGATTTGATTCTTGATCTAGAATAATAATGTCAACAGCCCCCAGGAAGGTGCTTACTTGTGACTGACTGCCTGTTCCAGACTGGATTTCACACTTCTCTTAACTTGGTGGCCTTGGTGAGACTCACCACCACAGCAAAGGGACGCACCTGAGCTACTCTGATGCTGGAGTGCACGTTTGCTGGCTTCCTCCACTACACCATTCAGGTCAGTACAACTTGATCGTGTCCAAGCACTGGCCTGCATTAATTACTGTTGTTGCCTGGGTTTTCTGAAAGATCTGCAGAGAGGATCAAAGGTCTGAGCACTGAGCAGGCTGGTTCTGATGCAGCCGTGCTGCAGCACCAGACTCCCTTCATGTCTCCAAATGGACTCAGTAAGGACTCTCCCACCTGGCAAGGCCCCACAGGGTAGATCAACTGCCAAGGAAGCAGGGGCAGTACACGAGACAGAAGTGGAAGCTTGCTGTTGTTACCATTTTCAGAATATGGAAAAAAAACCCACCCCCAAACATCCCAATACTTTATTTTGTTAGTGCTTATGGCTGAGGAGTAGCTGTATGTTTGGAACCCATCTATCTCCTTCATCCATGCTGCTGATCCAAGAGAAACAAGTGCACGCAAACAAGGCTCCCATGAGGAGGGGGAACAGTGGGCCCTAAGCCCAAACAACAATTAGGCCTTTTCTATCTCTATTTTTACATCCCCACAGAGAAGTCTGCTGCTGGAGTTCTTAGGGTACATTGTCCATCTTGCTCCAAGAGCTGGACAGCTGCAGCCATCCTCATCAGGGTGCAGGGGAAAGGGACAGTCCAGGGGGTTATCCGGAGAAAACCTTTGCTCTCTATGGTATAGCTGCTCCATGGAGCTGGCTTCTGTGCTCACTTCTGGTTTAAATTTCCTGCATTGCTCAGCCTATCCTTTACACAGGTCCCACATAGTTCATTTAGGTCCCAGCGAACAGACACTACCATAGTGGTATAAAGACTATTTGGATCAGCGTGGCTTGTTATAAAAGAGCATAAATGTAGCTATAGAGAATCTGACTAGGTCCATCTAACCCAGAATCTTGTCCCTGAGAGCCATCATAAATGGATGTGCAAAGAAGAACATAAGAAAGCAGATAGAGAAACTCCTTCACTCTCCAGCCATTTTCAGCTCAGATGCCTCCTGAGCTAACTGAGGTCTGTAGCAAGTATCTAGCAACTCCCAGAAGATTGATTTTTTTTTCCCTCAGAAACTTCTCCAGGTTCCTCTTGAATGCATCCAAAACTCCTTCTGTCTGAAGAACAACTTTCTTCTGCTTGTTTTGAAGCTGGATGCTACAGACTTTATTTTCAGCACCTAATTACTGCACTGGGAGAGGCACAGAATGCTTCCTGTACGGGAGGAAGCTGTTTCAAAGGGCAGCTTTTAATCACTGTGTGGCCTGATGAGGGGATACCCTGGTGTAGTGACTGTGTGTTTAATGGAGTACATACAGCTCAGCAGCTCTGTGGATATCAGCTCTTTGTGCTCTCTGCAGGATCCATCCTCTTGAGTTCATCCTCAGCTGAAGACACAAAGTCCTTTTGAGCCTGATCTTATCTACTTCTTCCAACACATCAGGTGCTACAGTGAGATGTATCTTCCTGCACTCCTTACCTCTCTTGCAGCCTTACCTGCTGTTAACTTAGCTTCTTCTTGCAGTGGATACAGAGGTACCAGAGCTCTTTTTGTACCAGTGAGCTTCTGGCCAGCAGCCTTGAGAACCACACCATGGCTCCCAGCCCCACTGAGACACTGGGGACCATGCAGCTGAGCCTGCTGGTGATGCTCATCCATGAGAGCAATTCCCAACCAAACGGCCCCTCTCCTCCCTACAGGAATCTTTTAAATGCTGACAGTGGCTGCTTTAAAGATTTTCGTATCACACAAAGTTATTTAAAACAGCTGAGTGATAACCTCCTCAAAGGAAGATTTATTAACATTTGCATCCAGTTCTCAGTGGCACGATAAAAATATATTATACTTTAGGTACAAACTGCTTTGCCTAGGGGAATCCCAATAAAATCAATGATCCATTTTTTTTCTTTAAAGTGAGCAAGAAGCTCCAAGGCCCTTTATTTCCTTCACTGATCAGTGACTCTGAAATATTTTTCAGTGCACATCTCTTCCCCATAGAGTTCCCTTTATCCTTGCTGCCTGTGCTGCAGAAGCCAGCTATCAAAAGGCAAAAGCAGTGACTGCCTGAACTTTCTTCTCGCTTTACCTAGTCTCTAAAGAAGGTGTGAGCCCAGCAGGGTTTTCTAAGAGCTGTTTCAGGGATTCTAGATGAGCACTGTAAGCACAGGGTCAGACTCCACTTGTAGCCTTGTATCCGTTTCAAAACCTCAGGGGTTTGGCTCCTCAGCAGAGGCAGCAGGGTGAGATGTGCTGCCAGGAGATGCTGCTGCCCGGCCATCACCCCACCGAGCAGTGGGGCAAGGGTCCAGTCCCACTGGGATGGGAAGTGGTGAGCAGCATGGCCTCCTCAAGAAAAACGTAGGCTTGAAAAGGAGAGACAGAGAACATATACAGTGTTGCTTCTATGAGGATCAGATAGTGAACCAAGACAATCTCAGGACCGTGCGAGCAATGGGGCCTCTTCCCACCACACATAGGCCCTGCTCAGTGCCTACAGACAAGCCAGCCACATCCAAAGCCATGAGGAGGTGAGCAAGTCTTCACACCTCAGGGTGTGATCTGTGACAGGGACTTTTGCTGTGAAACAGCCCTGCCAAGGGACCTCACACCTTCTTACTCCTCAGCTGGGAACCGTTACGCTCATTGCGTGGGGCACCTGTGAAAGAGCACAGTGAAAATCTACCTTGGGCAGCAAATGGCCACACAACACTGGGTTCCTGGAAGCCCTGTTGTTTTTGGAAGGCGAGAAGCAATACAGAGCAGGTGAAATCCTTTCACAACTTTCTATTTGTGTCACTAAGAGATTCATAGGGTTATTGATTTAAACTGAAGTTAATGATAAGAAAAAAATGCTGATGGTTGACAATTTCCAGCTGTGAACTAACAGAACTTCTTAAATATGTGCCCAGATTACTTGCTTGCCTCTCAGCTGTGGGCAGTATTGTTAGACCAAACTGACCAAGAGGTCGTTCTAAAGCCTTGAATTTGTGCTTTGGGCCTGTGAGGGTGAGGAAGGTTGTGGGATCCCTTTGCTCCTTGGTGAGTGATGTGCCCTTGTAGGAGAAGGGAAAGCTGAACGTCTAAAGTACAAGTGTGCAAAGCTGCTTAAAAATTCATGAGTGAGAGGGCAGCTGGAGCAGAGTGCCTTGGGGTGAGAATATGACTGCAGCCTGAACTAGGACTGGAGCTGTGTGCAGTTCTGCTAATGTGATGCTCCAGCAGGACCCTTTCTGACTTGTGAAGCATCTTCCCTGAGGCAGCCTGAAGTTGGAAGAGGTCTGAAGTTATTAGGTGAGTCTACTGGAAGCTTGCTTTTGCTCTTCAATCTGCTGGCTTTCTGAGAGCTTATGACTTTTGCACCCCATGGGGCTGACACTGTTGGAACTGCAGTACGTGAGGCATAGAAATGCTTCAAAGCCAGGCCTGAGCCTCATTCCCTAACTGGCAAGTTGCTGGAGATGAACTTGTGTGGTGTGATGGCTGCTGCAAGTGTTTGTTTGCTGCCCTGGTGCATCTGCTGGGGCTTTCATGTCAGACCATGGAAGGAGGCTTTTGCCTTATGGAACTGAGCTTTGAGGCCTCCCTCTGAGTAGCTTTTGCTCCAGAGTCTCTAGCAATTATTTCTCTCTGCCGTGTATCTGTAGAAGCAACAATAGAGATATTGAGAGAGCATTTGGCCCACATCAAATGCTCTATGTGCTTATTTTAGAGTAAGGCCATAGCTCTCAGGAAAAGAAAGCTAATAAAACCCAAGGACTTGTTTTGAAATGACCCTGGAATTTTTACAATTGCTGTCTATATGCTTATTGTTGAGTTTTTCAGAGTATCTTCTTTGCTGAAGCCAATGTTTTGCCAGAGATGCTCAAAATGTTCTGTGAATGAGTGCGAGGAACTGATTTCCTGTCTCTTACAAACAGGAAAGGCTCCTTCAAAGCCCGGAGGTATTAAGAGACAATATTTTTGGATTGTTATTGAAAAGCTTACAAGTCTGTGAACTATTACATGAGGCTGTCTAGCAATGTTACTGTTAGCTTATGTAAGTCTCCAGTAGAAGATGTTTTAAGACTTGTATCCTGTTGATTTCCAATGCTGTATCATGAAACACAGATCAAACTAAAAACCTTATTAGAACGCTCATTCAAATGTGGAAAGGCTCTTGTTCAAGTTTATATTCAATATGCTTTGAGCTTTTGTCTTTTTTTTCTAAACTTTTATAAAATGAGGCCTTTCTGACTATGTGGGTTAAGCAGCTGTATAAACAGTGAGACCTTTTTGATGTAGCATTGCTAATAGCGAGTGTCATGAGATGGGAAACAGGCCTGGGAAATGCCAAAGTCCAAAAACCTGGAATAAAGAGGCTATCACAAGCCAGAAAATTCAGGCAGTATCCAAAAGCCTTGCTCATACTCTAGGGATTGTGATGTTTGAGGTCACTTTGGTACTGATGCTCCTGGTAAGTTTCAGTCCACGCTGGTCATCCTGACATGTCTCACCTGCCAGGTACAAAAGGCAAAAGTTGTTTCTTCCAGCCAGCATTGTAATAGACCAATGACTTTAATTTTCATGACCTGTTCCCTTTTAAAATGACTGTTGTTGTTGCTGTGAGGATCATACAAGGTTGCTTTTCATTTGGATCTTGCTTATAAGTGAGTTGATCTAGAGATCCTGTTGTCCAGCTTTTTTTAAGGATATATCCAAGATAATTTTCTCTTCTGCTGTTTGCACAGCTGTGGAGTACTTATGCACTGAGATCTCAGCAGTTTTCATTATGCCTGGCCATTTTATTCTGGACATCTGCTGCAGGTGCTCTCAAAAGTTATTTAATGACTGTTGACTAGACTCTAAGACTCACCTATTACTGGTTCACTACTGCTGAAGAGCTGTAGCTTGGTCTTGGGGGTGCTGCAATTCTATGGGGGCTGTGGAGGGGAAGTGCTATCCTCTAGTGTGAATGAAGCCATCAGATTTAGGAAAATTACTGCTGAAGTAAACCTGCTAGAAATTCTCAAGGATTCTGTTTCTAGATGATGTTATCTGAGGATGTACAGATATTTTTTTTCTTCTGATTTTAAGATCCTTTGGCTACTAACTGGCTCAAACTAGCTTTTCTATCTGCTGTGTAGCATTCTCTTTATCACTCAGGATTAATAAAAGTTATTAGATAAGCCCAGAGTACTGACCATGCAGTCCAAACCTGGAACTGTAATAGCAGTGAAGAAGGCCAGAGATCAGAGTAATGATTCTAGTTGAGGGAAGGAGAAACTTTTGATTTTTATCCCTAGTGGTAGTGCTGAGTGTTTGTTCATTCATAAACTGAGATCACTTCTTCTGTCTGGATGATTTCTCTAGTTTTATGTACAGGTCTATGAAATTCTGAGAGGCAATGTAAGAGTTGAATACTGTATGATCATACCCTTTTTCATTTAGTACAAGACCATCAACTGTATTTATTAGGAGATTGGCTCAGAATGTAGGAGAGGTTAATTTTTCCCATGTAGCTCAGTAGAGCTGTAAATTGCTTTGCTAGAGGATGCTGAAAGTAATAGAACCTTGAGTAGATGGCCATGGAAAATGAATACCTATTGGCACTAATTAGATGCGAAGATGATCACGTGACTCAAGAAGATCTTGATCTGCATGCTGGGGGTGGTGAATGAGGAAAGCACACCTGGTGGGAAGAAAAAATTGCCATATGCCTGCTCCATTCCTGTGTTCTTCCCATGGACATCTGCTGTTAGCTGCTGTTGGAGCTAAGGAGTAGGGCTAGATGGACCTTCAGAGTGATTCAACGAGAATATCTGCTGTGGAAAGTCTTCAGCTCTCCTGTCAAGGACTTTCTAAAAGCTAATAAAATTTGGGCACATAACAGTAGCTATTCTTCCATTTGTTTGAAAGATGTGGAAAATATGGTCAATGCAAGAATAGGACAAAACCCACGCTGCACTGGAAGCCCGTTCTTGATGGAGCCCAGAGTTGTGGGCTCTGTTCAGTACTGTTTTACAAAAAGAATTGCCTTGGAACAGGCAGCAGCGAGGAAACTCAGAACATATTTTTCCCCATGCTTAGGGGATGATTCCTTTCCTAGGCTCAGTGGTGGGCACGTAGCTCTGTTTTGAAGCTTTCTTTACAGAGCTTCTGGAAGAAAATGGCAGGAATTTTATCCTGGTGTGTTTCTCTGAACCTTTACTTCATTGGAAATTTCTTTGAAATCCTCTAAGGTGATTCTTGTTTGTGATGTATATCAAATTCTATCATTATGCTGATAAAGGCAAGTTTTCTTTCAAGTGTCCTCTATTCAACATAATAAGTAAAAGGTCTATTTAATGTTTTCATTGTCCTTCACAGCTAGAGAGAGTATTTCATGTCAGTTTTGATTGAGTCATTGTAGTTGTAACTCGTTCACTTGTAGGTCTCTGAGGTCTGGAAGAGATCTCGCGTGCCCTTTTGTGCTTGCTACCTCATGCTCCTGGACAAAACCTGTCAATAGTGTTCAGCTCTTCTCAACCTGATCTTTTGCAGGTTCGGTATGATGCATATTTTTCATCAATGGTTTTTGTCCTAATTATTAATAATGAGGATATTCAGAGCATCCTGTTTATTTTCAGGAGGACCTGTCCTTTGGTATTTTGACATCATTTTTGCCTTTTACCTCCTGTCTTCAGGCAATCATAAAAAAAAAAAACCAACAGTATTTGTGTGCATGTGGCATATATTACCAAGAACTGGCTCTCATGTGGATAAGTGGGTTTGAGGACTGTAGCTCAAGCTTTCTTCCATACACGAGAAGGTTCTTTGTTTGTTTGCCTGGTTTTGTTTTTTTAATTACTTGGGTGAGGGGAGAAGCTTCTGTATTACTGGCAGTGTTGTCCAGAGAGTCCTTGTATGCTTATATAAGCTTTTTATAATTAAGAGAAACTTTACTCTGTAATATGAATGTTTCACTTCTAACTTTCCTTGGGGGAAGAAGGGTAAGAATTTATTTTTAACATAGTGATTTTTTTTTGCAAAGCTTCCATCTTTAGTACATGAAACAATTCCTTGTGGTCCAGTGATGTTACTTATTTCATCCTTATCTATCTGTACTTGCATACTCACTTTGACCATGAAAGGTTTAATATTATGACCTTTCTGTAATGATGTCTTTGTGGACATGATAGCACCTGTTTTCTTTTTTTCATTGCACCCTTTTTTTGTTTAGGGGTAGTACTGAATGGTTTTCAGCAGCATGACCTGTATCTTGTATGTATTTATGGTTTTCTTGCATGGTGTCACTCAATGTCTCCTCTTTTTCCAGCCACAGTGCCCCCAGAGGTTCATCACTTTCTTGTTCTTCAGTTTGATGCAGCTTGTTTCCTGGTTGCCTGTGCTTATGCTGTGCACTCCATCTCTCCTGTTGCTCAAGCTGATTTTCCTGCTGGTGTTTCTACAGGTACATTCTGTAGGCTTGTCTGAATCTTTGTTTCCATTGGACCAGGAATTCAGACCAGGAGTCTGAATCTAATGCTCCAGACTTGCTCTTCAAAGTACTGACTTCTAGTTAAGACAGTTTGGTTAGGACTAGGCAGTAGCTGACAGTCACTTGGTCCAATGAAAACAGAAACAGCTGTCAACGCACTGCTTTTCCTACCTCTGAAAAGTCTTCTGATAACTTGAGTTGTCAGCCTCCATCTAAGAGGCTTCAATCCTCCTCTCTGTTTCTAGAGCTGAGGAGATAGTTTTGATGGGACTGTATGCTTGCATCTCCTAGCTGCCTCTCTCTGTCAAGGTCAAGTTCCCATGGTGCTGTATCCTGAGAGTACTTCTTGCCCTGTAAGGTGGAAGTTGCATCTTTATGGCAAAAGAAAGAGGTAGCAGAGGATGTGGAAAACTAAGGAGAAATGGGCACTTATTCAACATCTTTGTGTGAGAACAGTGCAAAAAATTTTCCTTTTTTTATTGTTGTTGGCTTTCCTTTCTTACATTAGCAATTCATGTCTTGTCTACCCTGTTTGTTTTTTCTTCACTGGAGAACTAATATTATTATGACAGTGCAAGTAAAAGCTGACGAATTTCAAGTAGAATTGCTTTTCCTCCAAAATGTTTTAAGCAGTCTGTATTTAGCTAACATTTATCTAACTCCACTCCTAACCAACAGTTGGTAGAGAAATCTTTGCAGTTCAGCACCTCCTCCTCTCCCCCTTTCACTAGAAGCTGCAAAACCTCCCACTCTATGTCTCTAGATCTTCTTAGAAGACCTCTGCCAAAACAAAACTTGATGTTTCTTATTTTTTTATATAAGGAAAAAGCAGAAAACAAAACACTTCCATTCTCTCATACACAAAGTATCAGAACAGGGCACAAGTCCAATTTGTCTCCCTTCCCATATTTCCTGCATATCTACTCTCGCAGAGGCAACAAATGCCATCTACTACATGCTCTACCCAGCAACCTTGTAATGTCTCTCTGGCTGGAGCAATAGCAAGGCTATCTCCCATGTGATCCTGTTCTTCAAGGCAGGGACTTTACCAAGCCCCTCAGCATTTAGCAGCAATCAAGATCCTGTCTTTGACAGCTTGGAATGAACTCTCCAGATACTCTACCAGCCCACAGTGAAGGCTTTGGATTTCCTTAGTTATTTCTGTAGTCATAAACTGTTTCTCATGCAAATTATGGACATAGAGGCTTTTCTTCAATGCAGAGTGTGGCCAGGCTTCTCAAGGCTTTGCCTAGGAAGTGATGAGTGGAAGGCATCTGCTCCAAGGTCACCTGCCAGCACTGGGGGAGGCTGTGCTGGCACAAAACAGGCTGTGCCCAGGCCTTGGGAACTGGGATTTTCGCTACACAGTGTGTGAAGTCAGCACAAAGGAAATGGGAGGCTCCATGCCAAGGCTTTTGTCAAGCTCATGGGTGAGGTCCAGTCTGGGACTGCTGAACACACCCATTGCAGATAGCTCCTGGCTGGTATGGGGTGATACCTGTTCTAGGGCCACTGAACACTCAGAGCAGAGCACTTCCTCTCTGAGCTGACTATCCTCTGGAAATCATGAGTAACATGGTTAGTGGTGTGATGGGGAGATATGGACTTTTCCAACCTTTATGATTTTAACTGGAGCATTGCCCTATCCTGTTTAATGCTTTCTGTAGCTTGCAGAAGAACCCTTGACAGCTTGCAGGTGTAGATGCTGGGAGAGAGGTAATGCGTAAAGAAGACCCTGACTCTAGTGCTTCTTGGTGCTCAGATGGAAGAGATTAACTTGGTTCAGCTAAATATAGGCATCCTTATCCAGAAGCAAGAAGTGGGAGCAAGGCTCATTGTGTGGGAGGGAATTTCCAGAATGCCATTGCTTCTGGAAGCTGCTGGAGAGGCAGAGGGTGAGGTTGTGGTGAACAGTTTGGGGGGCGTGGGTGCCCATTGTGCTGATGGTTGGGAGCTCATGCAGTTCTCTGGTGCATAAGCAGCGAGTGAGTGAAAGCAGCGAGATGGTTTGGCACTGGTGCAGTTGTTGTTTGCTGTATCAGCTCTCAGGTGTCTTCATTTCCTCCTTTGTCCTTCCTGCCTGGGGAAAAGGGGAAGATGAGGAAACTGGGCCTCATATATGGTCTGGGATCATCTCACCTAATACTAGGCACCTAAACAAGGTCTGAAAGGTAGGAGTGGGGCTGCCTTGTATGATTGATTATGGGAGGTCCCTTCAGGAGCAGCTCAGTCCCTCAGCATGTTGAGAAGGTAAAGGGCAGGTAGAGCACTGACTGGAGCAGCCCACTGAGCACCTTACCCGAAGTGCTCCAAGTGGTTGAGGGAAAATGGCATTGCACCACTCACGGCTACACTGGAGCAGGATGCTTGGGGGAGGAGGTGACAGATAAGTGCATGCCTGTATCAGTTCATTTGCCATTATGCTGTCCGTGCTGTACTGTGAATTGCATTGCCATTAACCTTTGTGCTGTTAACTGCCTCTCATCCATCCTAATTAGAAGTGGAAGCGATGATGGGAGAAGGGAAGAGGGAAGCAATCCACATAATAGTCCAGGAGCACAGAGCTGATTTGCACGAAATCCAATCTGAAACATGAAAGAGAACGCGATTCCTTTCTGAAAAAAAATAATGCATTTAAAGGCCAGATGGAACTGGAAAGCTCAAAGGAGCTGTCTCCAAGCAGTCAGACACCTGGTTGTGGTGTGGATTTCCTTGTGGAGGTCCAAACACCTGCTCTGCCAGAGATGGGATGCACGTTTGTCACAGAGCTGCCTGCTGGTTTTAGGGGGAGTTCTGTCCTCGGCTGCCAGAGAAGTTCCCTGATAAACTTCAGCAGCCTCACCTGGTGCTGGAGCGCTTGCTGGGAAGGTGATGCTTCACAAGAATATAAATGCTTTGTCAAGTTTTGATCATAACTTTTTAATGGGTAACTCAGACTTCCTTCTCCCTCCTGTACAGTGATGCAGTATGAAGGCAGGAGGAGGGAGGGAAACTCCTGACTGCCCATGTTCTTATTCACCTGCTGACTTTCTCCTTCAAATGCACATGAAAAACTCAAGCAGTCAATTTCAAACCGAAAATGCCACGTGGATGCTTTCTGTTGTAAATGCTGATGTAAAACTTTGTGGGGTTTTTTTTCCTTGAAGTACTTTTAGTCATCTGAAAGAGTTGACTGAACTCAGTGTTTGTGTTTGGAGCAGCACGATATGTCAAACTTCCAACTCACTGAGTGTTGTTTTTCTGACCCTCTCTGACTAGCCTGCCCCGTACAAGAGGCTAACGGGGATGGTGAGCTTTGCTGCCCCCAGGACGATGGGGAGAAGTGTGCAGCAAGGCTGGGCACACAGCCAGCACCAGCAGCTGCTGCTTGGGATGACAGAAGAGGGAGAGCGAGTGCCGCAGTGGTTCGTGTTCATCGCATTGATCCGCGACCTCCAAGAGAGGGCGAGGACTGAGCCAGCTGAGCACTGTGCTTAGGTTAGCTGGGCTCCAAACAGGACTCTGATGAAGTTCGGCGTTGACAGAGGCTAACTAATGGCTCTTTGGAAGATTAATTCAAAACGTTTATTTTTTTTTATTGAGTCTCCCAATTAACTGTGACCGCCTGGGGAGCAAACAAGGCAGCAGATTGTTGTGGGTAGCTGGCTCTCTGAGCAGGAGTGACAAGGATGCGGAGAATAGAGTGCTGGACAGCCAAGGAGATGTGGAAAATGAGGCTGAAAAAAAATGCCAGGCTGCAGGATTTATAATGGCTGTGGTCAAGTAGGTCCGTGATCTTTAGTCACTGACCAGGAGGGGTGATGAATGCACTGAGTGCCTCTGTCACTTCTGGAAGGCAATGCGGGCAGTGCTGGCACTGGGTGGCTGAGAGCAGCAGCAGGCACAGCCCTGTGTGTGAAGCCTGGGCTGGTGGGAGCCTGGTGCAGTGCAGCAGTGAGTGGCAGTGTTTTTCTCTAGGGCTGCCAGAGAAAGGACAGGGGCATTAATTGGCTCTGGCCTTGTGGCACTGAGGAAGATGAGAAGCAGATGTGGCACTTCTGCTGCCCATCATGGCTGGAGCTTGTTGGAAGCCAGACCTGCCAGTGGGATGCAGAGCCAGGCAGCAGAAGCTGTTACTCCTGTGGCATCTTGGCATCCAATCTGGTGTCCTTTCTACGTCCTCAGTGGACACCCTGATCAGGTCCTACACAGCTGAGATGCAAGTAGCAGGGCCACCTAACTGGGCACTAGGGGTGCAGGGAGGCAGTAGCTTCCATTTAGGCAACTTTAAGCTGCCATGGAAAACAGCACCTCTGTTACTGTTATTGTCTGTTTTGCTCTTTCGTGCCTGACAAAGCAAGGCTTTGTACTCAGTCACCATTCATAAGCAGAATTGCACCTGGGACATGAATCGAATTCTCAGTTTTTCCAACGAAGAAACAACTTTATGAACTCCTGGCTGACTGCTAACTAACAGTTCACTCCAAGAGAGCAAGACTATAATAATGCTATTAAATAATGTTCTTTCAGTATTTGCCTGTAGCTCTGAGCACAGCTTCATCACCATGCTTTCTGCAGGAGCACCTCAAACAGACGCTTGGAGGTAACTGAGGCGATCCCAGGCTGTGCATCAGAGCAGGCTTACCTCCGTGTTCATGTGTCTGTGGGCTTCAGTGAAGGTAGATGGTATCTCTGGAGGTGCTGGGAGACTGTCCCATCCTTGCCTTGGGAGACAAGGGTTAAAAGGGGTCAGGAGTGCAAATCAGGACAGGCAGTAGATGTGAATGCCAACCTGTTGTTACACAGGCAGCAAATTAAAAAACAAAATTAACCGTATGTAATGAAGCTGAAAAGCAGGACTCTTAAAATTGTTGGATGGAAACAATCCTTCCCCAGTACATTGGCTGCAGAAGTCATTAGGTGGGCTCTGTGGTGCTGGGTCAGAGCAGGTAGGTGCTGCAATTCAGCCCTGCCAGAGGGGGCACGTTCAGGCTAGATTACCTCAGGCACTGTTTGAAAGCATTGCTTTTTTATCCTGTATCCTACAGAATGATACATGGCTGATGCTGAATGCTGAAGGTTTGCATACAAAGCTGGTCACAGTGATCTCAGTTGCTCTAGTCCAGGTATATATGGCCAGGGACTGATGCTTCCACTGCAGCTTAAGCTGCAATAGCCATCTCCTGATACCCACTGTGGCCGTGCTGCAGCAGGAACTGGTGCCAGGTTGGGGACCTGGTGCTACAGGTTTCACACTGTTGGGGTTACCTCGTCCCTCACAAGCACTGTAGTGTTTGGGTCTGTTTTTTGTTCTGTTTTTCTTTAGTGTCCTGACACCGTGCCATCCTTTCTACATAATGTGATGGGACTTCTACAGCATGCATAGCTGATGTGGAACAAAGCCTTTGTATGGCTTGTTCACAGGCAGAGCTGGCTCAAATAATTTGAGGTAAATCAGGCTTGTGAAATTCCAGGTTTCATTTAGAAAGGAAGGAAAATAAGAAGTGAGTTTGCAAACAATGTAGCTAGCTTTAAAAAGACTTGAGGGTTTTTTTGGTCTTCAAAATAGCACAACCAGATGGTAATAGACTATTTTTGAACTTCTGTTACATAATTTTGCTGAATGTTTTTCTTCCCTCTGTGATTTGGAAATATCTGTAATTCAGCCTATGCTGCTGCTGTAGATGGGGAACTCCTGATAGAAAGACACTCATAAGTCTTTATATTGTTGAGGCGGAGTTGAGGCGGCTCCAGCACGGGACGTGTCCTCACTGCAGCACAGTTCCTGGGGACCAAGAACACAGAGTGGATGCTTAGCAGGGCCCATGAGTGGTCCCAGCTGCAGCAAGCAATGAACCAGGTCTATGCAAGGTTATGATGTAGTTCTCAGGAGAGGTGGTCACAGCCAGGAGGGAGTTTTGGTGCCTGGGGAGAGGATGTATGGCCTATCCAAGATGTCTTAGGAGAGCAGCAGCACCTTGGGGAAGAGGCACCTGTAACTGAGAAGAGTCCTGTAGGAGCTAATGCAAAGGGACTACAAATGCCACTTTCAGGGAAAGGAGTGATGTTGCTTGCTGTCCCCTACACCAGAATGTGGTATTATTTGGAAGACAAGTCTGAAGTGACCATTGCCATCACTTAAATGCTGAAAGAGGGAGAA
>PPHD01010742.1:0-19395 GCA_002909625.1 Bambusicola thoracicus | reverse complement strand
AATGTGTTTTGTGCTTGTTCCAGGAGGAAAGACATGGAGGAACCCTACAGGACAGACAGCACCTTGTTGTACAGCTGATCCATGTCCTCGGGGCTCCTCACCACGACGCAGTTGTTGACCATGTCAGCCCGACACATCCTGAAATCCCCCGGGCCGGCACCCACAGGGAAGGGCGCCTGGTAGCACTCAAACACCCTTCTTTTCCTTCTCGGGGGATGGAAAGCCGCTTCGGCCATCTCCCTACAGCAACGCCTCCTGCTAAAAAGCGGAAACGAGACGTACTCAGCGCTCGTTAACCTTCACCCACGTCTATCCCAGCGCTGCCCCGCGCAGGACCCGCCAACCCCGCCCCGAAGGCCCGCGGCGCGGCAGGCGGGCGTTTCGAATAGCACGAGACGGAGAACGAACACAGCGCAAAGCACGCGGCTGCCCGAGAACACGCTACTTTTCGAGAACGGCCAGGACGAGCTTCCGGAAGCGGGCCCGGCTCGGCGGCCGCCCCTCAGCGGAGCCCCTTACGCACACCGTGCCGCGACCCGCCCGGGGAGCGGCCGTCACGCGGCCGTCAGTCACACCGCCCTCCCGCCCGAGGGAGGAGGCCCGGCCGGCAGCGCGGCGCCGCACCCTCCGCGACCACCCACGCGGCACCGCCCCGCCCGGCGCCGGCGGTCCCGCCCGGGGCGAGGTGTTGTGAACCGGGCGGGGAGAGGACCAACGAGCCCGGGCCCCGCGGTCACCGCCCCTCAAGGCGACCGCCCGCACCCGTCGCCGTAGCGACCACGCACACGCACACGCACCCGTCCCCGTGGCAGCAGCAGCAGTACGTCACCCCGCCTCCAGGCGGCCGCGCCTGCGCGCCAGCGGTTGTGTCGGCCGCGCGGCCCCGTGCAGCTCGCGGCGGTTGTAGTCGCGTGAGGGCGCTGCGCGCTGATTGCTCCGCGCCCTGAGGCGGCGGCGGCTTCCAGGCGGGGCGAGGCGGGGCTGTGCGCGCCCTGACGTTGCAACGATGCCTGCGGAGCGCAATGCCAGCCCTGCTGGGTGTTAATAAAGTGAGAGGATGCGGCGTTCTGCGTGGAACGCCCATTCCGAAATGAATGATGAGCTTCACAATGAGGGACGCTGAGATAGATGGGTGGGTGACATTTGATAGCGGTGGGAGGTGAGGAGGGTCCCTCTCAGCTGGCGGCGGTTCTCGGCTCTGTGACACGGCCGTGGCTGCGCGGTGACTCAGAGCTGCTCGGGATAACGCGGTTATCGCGGCGAGCAGTCGCTGAGATCTGCAGCTCATTGCCAGAAGGAAACGGCAGCGCAATTAACAAAAAAGGACCTGAATAAAATGTAAAGCACGTCAGGGTGCTTTTGTGTTTTCAGTGAACTCGTTACCAGTTCAAACTAGACAAATTCATACACACACCTACAGCTCGCTCCGAGGTGACGCTGTGAGGGACCAAAGGAAGGACATCGCACCTGAGGGCTCTCAGCAGAGAAGGCCGATCAGTGAACGCGCTGATAAGCTGCTAAAAGACATTGCTGCTATGGGCAGCAGACGTGAGGCACGGAGAGGGGTATAGGTCATAAGGCCACACGAGGGACTGAGGGCAAAATCTAAGCTAGCGTTTCTGTTGCTACCATGAAATGTGTGTTACAGCATCATAGGCCACAACATGGAAATAAGCAAGCATCAAAAATGTCACCTGGCTTCAGAATTCTCGATAAATTTGTCAAGTCACGTTGCTTTTAACTGAAATTAGAGTTTATCTGGGATGGATAAGCCCATATTCTCCCACTGTGCAGACAGTCCTGTGAGACGTACATTACGGTGAGAAGCAGACAAAACAGCTACAGGTCAGTTGCTTTCTTCCACATCTCATTATCTTCATACAGCCTTGAAAGGAAGCCACAGCGTACGCCAGTCAGTCGGTTAACTAAACCACACTCATCCACTGAATATGCAGAATGCATGTCTGTTCCCATTTCTTTTTCTGATTTTAAGTCCAGATTGTTCTTCAACCAGAAAAATTGCAATCTGAAGGACAAGATCACTTTGAGATGAGTCATGACAGTATACGTATGTATTGTTTTAGAATATCACCACTTGTACAGACGCTTTCGCAGATGTCTGGATTTCCCTTTTTGTGATGAGACAGCAAATGACACAGCAGCAGCGAGATGACTGGGCAGGAGCTCTGCAAAGCAGATGCTGAGGATTATAGAGAATCACAAGTTGGAAATTGGTCAGAATGTGAAGAGGGGTATCATACTGGTGTTTGTATGCAGGAGTGCCATATCCAAAGCATGAAGTAAACAAGCAATTATTTTACTAAGAACCTGAACTGAAGTGTGTCCAGTTAGAAGAACGGGTCATGATAAATATAGAGCAACTGGGCAGAGTCAAGAAGAGAGTGACAAGAGTGACACAAGGAAAGACTGCAATGACTCGGTCTAGAAAACGTAAAATGTACAAAATAGGCCATTAAAGAGAGGGAGATGCTTTTGTGTTATTTCCATTAGTGGAAATTTTAACAGCAGGCCAGATAAATATTTTTCAGACGCAGCTGAAGTTGATCCTGCCTTCAGACAAAGGACTGCACTAAAAGGACCACAGATGACTTCTGTGGCAGTTTTCAGGATTTCTCCTTCCTGTTTTTCTGATCTCTGCAGTGCCATGGAAACTGCAATACCCTGCACTGCCCTACAGAGGCTGAAGGCCTTTTGTTAAATCATCTCTCAGACTTCCATTTCTGTCATGTGGTCTTTTGGTTTAGTAATGTCTTCATGAGAATAGATTGTTTCATGTTGTATGTGGCCGATTCATTGCTTCTGATGCAGAGCACTCCATTACTTACTACTTCTTGATACTGAGCTTAATTATCCTTCTGACTTTATTCAATTAAGGCCCAAACTGATGCCAGCTTTCTGAAAAGTCATATTACAAGTTCGCCTGGAAGTTAGATGAAGTATATTCCATGTATGCAATGATAACTCATATTTACTAACATTTTAAATATAATATTAATTAATTTTCATTATATGGAGACTCTACTACCAATAAAACTAAGTTCAATATGCAGGAAAGTGCTGGAGAATTTTGCTAACAAAAGGGGTTGTTTTGGGGGTGTCTGGAGACTTTTGGAAGGAGTTGGAAAGTTAATTCCCAGTCCCATCTCAGCCTAAACAGGTGAGGTACTTTGTAAATACATATTTTATCATCTTAGCCTTATTAGAAAAAATAGAAACATCAGCCTGTAAAACTATTTGCCCATGTAGCATTTTCTTGTGTTTTCTCAAGGAAGTTAGTAATAAAACTGTAAAAGAATGACATATTCTAGTAATGTCTTTAGGCAATTTTGGATTCCATACAAAACAAGAAACAGTTTTGCACAGAATCTCACAAAAAATGAGTCATAATTTATCGTTAGATTCATTTCTCTCTCTGGTTGGAACAAGATGTTCCTGCAAAATCTTCTTAGCCCATGCTAGTTGTAGTCAAGAGAAATGTTTTGATGTGTTCTTAAATAAAGCCCACTTCTTTCTCACAAGGTGATCTGAACAGTAGTTGGGAGGATGGGCTGTTATTTACATTTGCAGTTCCAGTTTCCCTGGATCAGCAGAAATTCCCATGGCAATTCTGGTTACATTAACTTTGACAGAGATATGGGTCTGTTTTTGGAAACTTAAAAAAAATAAAAATAAAATAAAAAATAAAAACCAGCAAGGGAATACTTTTCATTTTTTATTAATATGTAATATCTTTTTTTTTTTAATTAAAGAAATAAATCAAGGTTAGTTCCTGCTTAGTTTCAGATGGTTTTCACAGGAGACCAAAAAGGAGAAGTCAGACAAATATTGGCCACGCATCAACCCAGTTAGAAATCCCACAGCAGCAGAAATCCCAACGTGGACAGCAATGAGTGGATAGCATGAGAAAAGAGGACACTAAAAAATGAATGTGTAGCTATCATGATTTTGCATTCATGGAGATTTAAACAACCTTTAGTGAGGAAGTCCTACGGAACTGTTTGATCCTGCTGACATTCCATCCCATCAGCATATGACCTGAGGGCTTTCTGCAGACATTGCAGTGTGCAGGGGCACGTTTTGCCGTCACAGCTAGCTGTTTGTATTACAAACTTTGTGCATTTGAAATGATGTGAACATTAAATTTTCTCTGTATCAAGGCTTTAAACAACCCCAAAGTAATTGCTTTCCTTCTCCCTATCGAAATTAACGCAAAAGGTCTGAGCTTGCAATTTCAGGGGTGTTTAAGGGCACTTACAACCTCTGATTTTCACCCATCCCTTGAGCTCCAGTATCACATTTATTTACTTCTTGTTTGAGAAACATTTGTTCCTTCATGGGTCATTAGTTTTCCTGCTTCATCAATCACCCAGGTAAGTTAAATGATGCACAGCTTCTATTTTGCCAAGTTCTGGCTGCGTCACCTTCGCCTCCTGCAAGTGAGCAATTGGCCAAGCAGTGAAAGGCAAGGAGAACTCCAGGCTCCAGCAAGACAATCAGTAAAAGGCCATTTCATTTTCTGTATTTCCGTAGGAAGGAAAACTGTAATAATTAGATGTCTCCACTAGATGTCCATATTTCAGCAATTTTTGAGTCATAACTGCAATGAATATAGTTGTCTCGTGCAAAATACATATAAAGTGCTGTGCTCCACTGGAAGATGTAAAGACAAGATAGACTTTCACACTAGTGAAGTTGTGTGTTTTTTTTTTCCCTCAGCTTGGCTTCTAGTATTCCCATACACAGTTCTATTTTAGCATTTAGATACATGCAGACTTTTAGCTATGCATGAATAATTGTTAAAAAATTACTTTGCTCATTACATTTATCTTAAATATTGATATCCAGTATTTACCTACTTCTCTAATGGATGCTATGCTTGTGTGGACATGCGTTTGGTAACTGAGTGCACGCTCTTTTTTATGCTCACAATTTAAAACCAACTGTATGTGAACAAGCTTTTGGCCTTGGTATTAATTTACTGGAGATGCTTATCACTGCTGTGGCTGGGCAAGGGACCATTATGACAACTGTGAATGGCAGCACCTGCACTTCAGTATGTGCTCATCTCCTGCCAAAGCAGTGAGTGCAGTGCTCATGGAAAGTGCCAGGCTACAGCTCCAAACATCTCTTTGCATGAACTGGCAGACAGCACCTCTGTCATCAGTCTGCTCATTTGCCTCAGTGTATCTGAAGAGTTGCCTTGTTGTGCCAAACTGGTAATATTTTTACTCACTTTCCAGATTACCTGCATTACTGCAAACTTAGGTACCTATTTATATCCTCTGTAATGTCATTGTGGTTTGTATGCCCATTCATTAACAATAACAGGGAATCAGAATCATAGAACGGCCTGGGTTGAAAGGGACCTCAAGGATCATGATTCTCCAACCCCCTCTGCCACAGGCAGGGCCACCAACTTCCACATTTAATCCTAGACCAGGCTGCCCAGGGCCCCATGCAACTCGGCCTTGAACACCTCCAGGGATGGGGCATCCACAGCTTCTCTGGGCAGCCTGTTCCAGCACCTCACCACTCTCATAGTAAAGAATTTCCTTTTGACATCCAGCCTAAATCTTCCCTCCTTCAACTCAAAACCATTTTTCCTTTCCAGTGACTTTTTTCCCCCTATTTTCAGTAATACTAAACGTAAGGACAGAATGAATTTCAGAGAATGCTGTGTATCACATCATTCAAAGGCTGAACTTTCAGAACCAGTTGCAAGCTAGGCACTAAAAATTCACTGTTCATGTAAAACTAAATTTGTTTCTAACACTTCTACTTCATTTACGGAATTAAGGAATGTGAAACGTGTCTCCAAGTTCATCCTAAACTTTTTATTGTACAACAAAATTTGGTGTCACTCCTTTTAATCTCAACACTCTCTGACCCAGGAGCATGCTTTAACATGGCTGTCTGCCTCTAATTGCACAAATAATCCTATTGGGATTCAGATATTATCTGAAATGTGTCTCAAAGCTCATCCTAAATGCTGTCTAGGTTCCTATGTCATAACTGAAAAAAGGACAAAACAAGAAGTAAATCAGGAGAAATTCCTAAATCATCACATTTTTAAGAATTGAACTAAACCAAATAAATCAATCTGTTGCCAGAAGTATTTATGTTTTAAAATACAAAATGACAGAACATCCTCTTATGGAATATATCCCAATCCTGAATGTTTACTTTCCGTTTGTTTAATAACAGGAAAAGGTTTGTAGCTCTTTTGTTGAGTTTTTCATGTCAGCATCTTCAAATACCTATGGTATTCTTAAAACTCCTACCAGGAAAAAAAACAGTGCCATGGCCTATACTGGGAAACGTTCTGTTTATTTTAGATGCATTTATGAGCACACAAAGGCAAACAATTGCCTATCATAAACGGAGTGAGCAACTTATAATGGCTTAGTATCTCATTTGTACTTCTTTGTATAGTTCCTTGGCTCATTTGTCCCTGCCCTTCCTGTGTTCTGTTCATTACCTCTCCCTGTACCTTTTGAACTCAAGTGTAGATTAAATCCTTTTTTTTATTTATTTTTTTATTTCCCCATTACCTGCTGGGCTCTGCTTCTTTGGTGTCTCAGCCAAAGTATTGGGCTAAAGGTTTATCATATAGCTGTTACTGGATCCACAAGACAGGGCTTGTCACGAGCATGAAGTGAAACAAAAAGCTGAGGGGATGCTTTTAAAGTACACCGCTCTTAGATGAGACTTTGGAAGAAAGCATGGCAAATAGCTTCCAAGTATCTCTAGATTTCTTATAGAAGTAATTCAGTCTACTTTGGCCTTCCTGTTCTATGATGGCACATTCTATGGTAGCAACTGAAGCAACTACAAAACGAATTTTGGTGTAACTACATTAAAAACATAGGATATTTCTGCTGCTGCAGTACAGACCAAGCTATACCAAATACGCTAGTTCTGTTCACATAGTTATTACATGAGGAGGACACGTTTGAACAATGAGTAAGGAACGAACAGCTGGATTGTCTAGGATGACAGCTGTGGGCACAGTAGAGTTTGAAATCCAGGTTTTAGAAGAAAAAAAAGTAACTGATGTAAAAATGTGCAAACAGTAGGGAAATCTTTTTTCTATGTGTCAAGCCACATAAAACAAAGTCATACTGGCATAGGTGGTTAGCTTCATGGAAGCTGCCAGGACTTGGGCTTTGAGAACATCTTACATACTTCACAGAACTGGATGAGACTGCATCTTAACTCTTTTGCTCTGCGTCTTCACTAATTTAGCTACACAACAGATCTCTGGCATGAAAACTGAAGTTTCAGAGGTAAATATCAGCCTAAGACAGGCTTCACTGATCATATCTGCTTCCTGATCACCATTACTAAGGTGAGATTGAGCAGAAAACTAGAAGGATCATCAGCACTACTTTAAAAGTGACACATCTCACATTCACTGAATAAAAAAGCTATGCTGTTGGTCTGAAATAGTTTAGTAGTATACTCATTTATGAAACACCTTCCATAATTCAGATGATCACGTCTGATTATAACTAGAATGGGTAAATCAATCACAGCCCTTTAAAACATGCCCTTATATAGGCATGCTGCTTCAACTAAAGCGGAAGTCGTTATAGCAAGACTAAGTCTACTGAGTATTGAGTCTATCTGAATAGTATTTAGTAAGAAGGGTTCTGTAAGCAAGACGTGATTTGGAAATCACAGAGCAAATTGGAAGGAGTTGGTCCAGAAAGACCTTCTACATTACATTAAGAGTTGAAAATATAAGCATGTTAATTCTGATCATAGAATCATAGAATCATTAAGGTTGGAAAAGACCTCTAAGATCATCTAGTCCAACTGTCCACCTACCACCAATACTGTCCACTAAACGATATCCCTAAGTACTATGTTTACCCTTTCGTTAACTGTCTCCCCAGATGGCGACTCCAACACTTCCCTGGGCAACCTGCTCCAGAGTCTGACTACTCTTTCCAAGAAAAAATCCTTCCTAATATCTAACCAGAACCTCCCCTTGCACAGTTGAAGGCCGTTCTCTCTTGTTCTATTGCTGTTACCTGGGAGAAGAGGTCAACCCCCACTTTGCCGCAACCTCCTTTCAGATGCTGGCCCATGTGCAGCATTCCAACCACTCTGCTCCAAACCTGTAGTGTTGCCTGGGGGTTGTTGTGACACAAGTGCAGGACCCAACACTTGTTCTTGTTGAACTTCATCCCATGAAGTGAACTACCATGAAGTAAAAACTGTAGCATTTTCAGTAATCTAATTAAACCCTTACTGTATGCTTCTATAAGGTAATTTTCAAATAAAATTTACACCAAGCTACAGTTCTTCTGTTCTCACTCATTATATATAAATCCAAAATAGATGCAAGCAGCCAAAGCAATATAGGCAGCTGCATTTGAACAGCAACAATCTTGTCATTACAATGCAGCACAAAACCTATACATAGATTGTGTAAAGCTTGTTCCCCACAGCATTTTTTACACCTTTTCCCCGACAACAACAGACAATAAATTGCACGTGTAATCCACTGATCTAAAATGTATTGGCTTTCAACATTTTTTGCATTTAATATACGTAATTTCCATTTCATTATCTCCAGAAACATTAGAGAAAAATGAGGGACATTTGAATTGCTTAACACCTTCAATATATCACAGATGGAAAGCTCCACCTATGCACGAATATGTTCCATTCATTGTACTGTACCCACAAAGTCCCGTAGGAGAAACACAATTCTGCAAAATGCTTATAGGGCACTGCATTTGGTATTTGGATCTTGGACTGGGAAAATCACTTGTAACCAGAGAGCATGCTGATGAATATGCCCATGAGAGGGCTCATGTGTGGGCTTCCTAAAGTAGTTAAAGTCTGAAACAACTTATATATTCCAGATATGATTGTATGAATTTAATATATAGGATGCCTGGAACAATAGGATAAAACTTCCCTGTTTGCTGCATTATTGTCCACTCTGGTGGACACAGAATCATTGTGTGCTGTTACATAGAATTCAGTTATTTGGGGAATGATTAGAGAAAATGTCGTGAAGGAACAGTCTCCCAGACATGTATATTTCATATTTGCATTCTGCTTATATTTGTATTACCTGCAAGTTGTTGTCAGGGTGTAGCTGCAGTTTGGGAGCCTAATTGTAGAACCATATAATATAAGGGACAGATTCATTATGTTTTACAGACCACAGCCATGGAATGACATCTGAACTTTACTACCCACATTACTGATGGCTGCGTACGCAATGTCCTTTAGCTATCCTGGCAGTCACCAGGTTTACTAGGCCAGTTTTCCTGTCCACTGATATGCCCATGTGATACCCTCCTTCCCTTTTGATCAAATACAGATTTCTGTGCTTACTTCTGAAGAATGTTACAGTTTAAGGCACGCGTGCTTTTCCTTATTTTGTCACATTCTAGAGGCTTGTGATACCTTTTTTTGTGTGTGTATGAGTGAAAACTGCTTCTTTAGTTTAGTTTTCCTATTAGTATTGCTTAATGGTACAACCAATCAAGGTTTACATACCTCTTGAAAAACAAGTTCTTCTGTTACTTCTAAATTGTAGCAGAAACACCTGTCTTTCTCTGTCACAGTAATATCCTCAGAACCTTAATGTTCATCAATCACTGAGTTTATAACAGCTAGCTGTGTCTTGCCTTGGGTAAGGTTTAACATTTGCTAAGGCAGGGATCGTTATAGCACCAAATTAAAATCTTGTTCCTCCTTGAATCCCTAGCACTGTTTTAATGCAAATATTGTGGCAGTGTGGATCATTCTGTGGAGCAGAAGTTACTCAGTGGAAAGTCTTGCAGGCCTTAAATTAGCAAAACTTTTGTAAAGTTCCTATTACTAATCTATAGAGTTTATAACAAAGGTGTTGAAATCACTTACGCTTTTGCTGACTCATTTCCCCCATGGGACCGCTGATGACCTCAGAAATACCCTCACAGAAGTTCAGGGCACGTAGTTGCCGTCTGTAATATAAAGAACATACTGAACTCTTGGTTCTAGTTCACCTGAAAATTTTTGCTTAATATACCTTACTACACTGCAAAAACAAGTCTATTTGAAATGCCATTTTCTTTTATAATCTGCTCTGACTCAGGTGCTAAGCCAGTATGGTATTTACAAAATATCTGTATCACCCTGAATTTATCTTGCCAAGAGAAGTTAAATGGTTACATATTAAAAAAGATTTTATAAGCATGATATGGCACAGTAAACATTAGTAAAAGCTGTTCTAAAACTATTTCTGTCTTTTGTTGAGAAACAAATTATTGAAGCTTGAAGGGGAAGATTGCTTAGTAAAAGGAAGGAGAATTAAACATACTGAGGTTTTAAAGGAACTCATAATTGCTGATTAAGTTCTTTCTGTAGAAAAACAGCTAATGTTTTCTTCTTTTTTGATTCTTATATCAGGCCCAACTGCCAGTAAATGATTTTCTTTACTGTGGGAAGAGGTTTATTTTTAGACACAAGAACAGCATAAGGACAGCAGACTGAAAATCAAGGCGTCTGCATGCTAAACAAACCACCACACACTCAGCCTCTTGGTGTCAGCTCATTCATTTTACTGTGGCTCAGCTTAACTTTCTGTTAGAAACTACTTTTCAGTAGCCACCTGATGACCCTATCCTAGTCCCTCTTATCTTCCTGAAAGCGTCTTGCAGTTTTTAGCTTCTTGCCTAATAACTTTAGTGGGATTGAATTCTGCAGCACATTGAGACTCAGAGTGGAGCTGGAATTTCATCTCCTTGTCTGTAAGTTTATCTGTCAATCCAAAATCAGGACTGCAACTGTTGTTATTCCCTTCTGAAGACAGATGAGTGGCGAGCACTATAACAACAGTGCACTTTTAAAGCGAAACTAGCAATGTCAGTATGTAAAAGATACAAAACTAATCTGTCTTATCAAACGTTTGACATCACCAGATGGCAACCTGATAACAAGCTAGTAAAATAGTTATATTTTTTAGTTGCCTGATGGTCTATTCATGCAATTCTTCTATCTAAGTTATCATTCAATTACTTTACTATAAATCTGCTTTTTAAAAGAATGATTTTCTTTGCTCTTGAAGGTATTTGTTTCCACCAGTGCTGTTTACTGAGTTATAGTTTGTGCTGAGCTAATACTTTTCCCTTCCGTTACTATATTGTTGAATCAATGAACCAACAGAGAAAATAATTCTAATACAGTCAGTGTAAAGTGTTCGTTGCATTATTAAAGAACAGAATATTATCTAGCTTTCAGAAGTGTTGAAAGACTACATTGGTTAATGCTTGAGAAATTCTCTGAGATCCATACACAATCTTTGGTAAACATGCTGTTTGGTTTAAACTAATGGCAACTCTACTCTAAACACAGATTGCACACAGTTCTTCTTTCTCAGCACAGACTTGTACTTTGCTCATATCAGCTGACCAATTAAAAAATCGTTTTTTTCACTTCTCATCCAGGAGAATTAACACAAGTCCAGAGAGTGAACTGCTGACTACTGTTCACCTCCTGAAACTTCAAAAAGAAATGTGTGCTGAGTTTCAATCACTTACATCTACACAAAGTTATTGTAAGTGACAGGCGGGGTCACTGAGGCTGTTGTTTGCTGATATGGGGCATAATGTGGATTAATTTGAGGACCTAATTTGACCTCCAGTACTCTACACTTCTGAACGTATGCAGGAATTCTGATAAGAACCTTGTGTTCCAGAAACCAGGCTACATTTTCCAGGCTTTTATAGTTGGCAAAAAAATATTTCTGTGATGTCCCCAGTTCTAGCAATAGTTGGTGAGATTTCATATGCACATCACTCTATGTGCCTGCTGTCACCACACACATGACATGACAAAGTTGTATGTATGCATCAACCCTTTCACATATTTCCCTTGCTAGGAAAATCATACAAACACTTATGGATTCTTGCAAAAATCTTAGGATTTGATAGTGCTGGATACTACGTATATTAATGGAAAGATTCTCCAATGACAACCTGATGTCAGCAATGTGTATTAATGGAAAGTCTTGGGACTACAAACTATTAACTCAACTCATTGCAAGACTGTAGCGTGATTGCATCAATTCTTGCAATGGGTGTATGAATCCCTTGAGTCAACACTGTCTGATTAAAAACTGACTCGTGGTTGGATTTGAATACTTGGAATAAATAAAACAGCAACTGACTATTATGCAAGGCCTGTATACCTTCCCCATGGACTTTCACAAAGATACCACATTTCTGACACCTTTCCAGCAGGCTTAGAAGCTCTGTGGTCTAAGCAAGACAAGATGCTGGACTACACGTTTGAATACTGGGTCCTGTTCCACATTCTGACATGCAGCTGGGACATAACACCTCAGTCACTCACTGTCCTTATTTGCAAAACAGAATGAAGGAACTTACATACTTACTTTAATGTTAACAGAGAACTGTTATTTAAGACAGATAATTTCTCATAATTCCTTTAAAAATCATTGAAAAATGATTATGTATTCATAGAAATAGTAATATCTATCTAAATGCAAATTTACTCCTTCATCCCATTAAGTATCTATAATGCGTATTTAAAATCTCCATCAACCTTCTTACTCCATAAGGAATAATATGGTCCCCTAAGGAGGCAGTAGGAATTTGAGAATGCTTTCTAAAGCATGCTCAGGGTCTGTATGCAAGCAGTAGCAAATTGAAAAGATCCCAAAAATATGGATTAAAGTAAAATTGATGGTAAGGAGAGAATCTAACTCTGTTCATTCACCCCTACAGCTCTGAAACAGCAGCAGTCCAGATTCTGAAACACAGAAAAGGCAACACTGTGACACCTGATAGAATGGGAATCTGGCATTTGTTCATATGGCATCAATTCTAGAGAGTCTGAGCACCATCAATTATTTACTTCAGTGCAGAATTACTGTACCAATAAAACAGGGCAAATATTCTTACAAAATGAATTCCTTGCTTCTGCCTTCAACTCTTTCTGAGAAGATTCAAATGACACTGAATCAGAAAAGAGGGGAGAAATAAAAACTCTCATACTCTTTTGATTAAAATCTTCTCATATAAATATCCCCTAATAGGCCAGAAAAATCATATAGCAACTGCTAAACTGTGACAGATGTCATCTCATTCTAATCTAGTATTTTGTGTTCAGATGAGACCTTTCCTCCTGCTTCAAAGGAAGGCGTAAAAAAATAACGTGAATTGTTGCATTTCTGGAAAAAATAAATAAATGTGTGACATCCTCACTTAAGATCTCAACTTCATGGAGTTGAAGTAATTCTCAAGAGATAATCTCTTTCTCAGAATACAACTGAAATAGCTATGGTATGTCAAGTTCAGAGAAAAGAAGCCCTCCCCTTGATACCAGCTCTGAAGCCACAGACACAGCAGTACAGTGGTTCCCCTTCTGATGATGGCATACAAAGTAAGATGGCTTTTGAGTCTGATCTGTGATCCTGGACCACCAGTGCCAGCCCTGCTTCTCTGCTACTCACACACATGCAATCTTTTCAGAGATGTGCAAAATACTCACATTCAATGAAACTATTGAAAGGCTAGACATTATTTAGGTTATTTCTATCTTTTTTTTTTTTTAAATAAGAGTTTTAGGATTATGAAGGACCTGGAGTTCATCACTGCAACTTAGATTTCTGCCTAGAATATCCATATAGATAATCTCACCAGCGTTTCTTCCACATATCAGAATTTCAAGGCAAACTCAACTGTTTAGTCTCTCCTACTTTGCTGGAAAGTTAAATAAGGTCAATGTATATAAATAACTTAAATGTACGTACTACCTATGACGTAATAACTTCTATGTACACCACAGCATATCTACATTTAAGCTGCCCACTGCAAGTAAGAAAACAGATAAGAGGTGCGTTCTATTTAACATTTCTGTGAAGCAGCATGTACTCAAAATTAGCAGATTCTATCAGTAAAGAAAAAAAGGTAGTGGATATAATCTTATTTTATAAGAAAAACTGGAGTTGGATACATCTTATCATTGTACAGCCAAAACAAAAAGGAGATACCGAAGTACTAGCTTTCTTTAGAGATACTTCACTGCTATCAGTCTAGTGCCATTGAATGAAAGGATCCAATGTCATATGAGTCTGACTGTGGTACACATTATTTTGGTGACATTATCAGAATGTGTAACTGTGGAAGCCAAGGGTGGGTGATAATTTACTACCCATTTGCAACCAATTTAGGGAGAAGAATTTTCAGTAGCAGTCAGTTTATACAGACAATTAAACAAAGTCTTCTAGGAAGAAGGAAAACTTGAGTTCACCAACAATAATGGCAAGTAAAGTCAGGGACAGTAGAAAGAATATTTTAAAACTGGCTAGGAATTGTGTTAATAGCTTTAATTCTATGAGTTTTCTTTCACAAGAGTGGCCAGAATCTTCATCTTATGAAACCAGTACTGCAATGTTCACAACAGAAAGAAGTGAAAGGGGTGAAATGGACTGCTCACCAACATAAAATTGCTTTCTACAGTAAAATTGCTAGCATTTTGTTGCATCAATCTGCAGGTCATTACTGATCAGTAACATTAAATACATTCTCAACCTAAACCTTCGGCTGATCCTAAAGTAAATCCTTCTATTTGGTTTCTAATGTCTGTTAAAGTTCAGAAAATCATACCAAGCTTTGGATTTTAAAGCAAACCCCTCCAAGTCATCTCCTACTCTGCTTTTGCTCAATAGTTTTAAACTTCTTGCAACGCTAGAAAGTACACAGCAGGAAATGCTTATTTCTTTGATTCTAATTGTTGAACTGCCCATGAAGCATGAACCTGTTAAATAATTCCTAGAATGCCCCCTATCATAAAGGGACAATCAGCAATTTAGACTTTCACATTTTGTTCCCTTCTTTCCTGTAATAATATGACCATGCCAGCCAGTCCCAACTATGCTGTGTATTGTCTAAGCTTGCAGCCTTTGGTCTCCTTTACCCTCGCTGGCTCAGAGATGTTGATTCACTCTTCACATTTCTGCCAGAAAGGGGAGAATTTTCAGAGGGAAGAGAGACAAAAGTCAGGACTTGCGTGCACTTTGTCACAGAAGTACAGGATATACTCCTTATTCCTCCACTAGGATCTTTCCTAGTTTTTAAAATCTCATGTAAGTGAGAAACAGATGTCACAGGAAGATTAAGGCAATTCATGGCAACTCTAAGTACGACCCTAAAAACTAGGGTAAAAACTGGGGTCCTAAGAAATTGAACTTACCGTGCAAGAACTATTCTTCTGTTGTGTTATTTCAGTTTTCCTTCATTATTTGACCAAAGTTCTCTTAACTGTATTTCATTATTTCCAGTTGCATTTTGCAAACACACTGCCTTGTATTCCTTCCCATATAAGTGCTCTCTTTCCTTTCAGTGAAGTATTAGGGACTAACATCTTAACATAGAATATTTGATCATCGTACTTAATTCCCGACACTTGCAAGGCAAGTAAAGGGCACTAGGGCAAATAAACCACAGGCAGCTCTTCACATTTTGGAGTTACACCAAACCTCTGCTATTCACAAACTTCATGTGGTTTTGTCTGGTACTGAGGTGAGGTGAAACTTTTTTTGCCTTTTTTAAACACAGCCCTATTGCAGCACTGCAAGATTGTGTTATATCAACATAAGGTTTCAAAACATAGTAAAAGTAACTTGGCCCAAGATTATTTATTTATTTGTTTATTTGTTTTTGTTGTTTGGTCCTAATGTCTAAGAAAACAAGAAGATTCAGGATATCTGTCCCTAGCATTCCAGTGACCCTAAGGAAGCAACCCATAATCCGAATATTGCCACAGGGTTTTGCGATCTTTGGAGGAATGGGAATGCAGGCAAGCCTATTTCTGGAGCTATAATTAATTGTATTTGTTGTATATATGTAATTTATGTGACAGTCTCATCACCGTGGGAACAACAGAGTTGCTATAAAGAGATGTGAGGGTATATTAATTGGAGGAAGATGAATAGATGGCTTTCACCGTCTTTAGTAAGCCATGCATATTGGAAAGGTACTGTTAAAATACAGTAGCACACTGACAAGAATTATCCTTTAGTTTTCGACAGACTGAAGAATATTTCAAGGATGTCCCTAGTGTTTTTTTGGCTACTGAGACCAGGATTCACCAGGAACTTGAATTAAAGGTTGCAGCAGAAGTCAGAGCTTGCTAAATGACGCAAATGGGGCCTCCAAATTCAAATGACAATAAATGTAGCAGGAACACATGATCTCTTTGCTCACCTCTGCTCCTTCCCAGAACACCCTGCTGTCAGTATCTGCTCCATTCTCCCAAAGATGCACAGAGACAAAGAAACAAATCGTTTGCAGCAAGTTTTTTCTCTTTGGCCTATACGGATAAGACATAAACAGAATGTTACTTAATGCGCAGTCTCTTCTGAAATTTACTCATTTTTAAAAACTGCATTGGATGTTTTGAAATTTTCCTGTGTGAATTCTTCAGGTTCCCCCAGAACAATTCGGCACTAAAACAAACTATGTTGGTGTAAGCTATGGCACTGAAAAAAGTCAGCATACCAGCAGCATCCTTTTCTCATAAACATATGTGCGGTTGCTGATCCACACACTTTGTGTGACCAAAAGCATCCTCTTTCTGCAGAAGTATGTCACCTGACATCTGTATCGCTTTTGCTCCCAGTGTTTCCTCTTTTTTTCATACCGATACCAGAAGACGATGCCACGTTGAGACACCCATGTGGTGACAAGACACAGCACATTTTTAGTAAATAGGTTTCACTTACAGAAGAGCTTGTGAAAGATTCATTTTAATTTGTAGATACACTACTTAACATAGAACAGCCATAAAAGATAACTGCTTTCTATGTCTAGTCAGAGTACAGCAATTTCTTTGCCTGTGTTGTTTAGCAGAATAAGAAAACTTGCATTCTCTTTATTTTAATTGCTGGATAAAATATAAAGGAAATAGATTTGTCATTTTGTTCCCTCACTTAGTGTCCTGCCAACCCCAAAGTTCAGCCTCATAGTTCAGTTTGTATTCAAGCTACTAATTTGGATGTAAAACCGACCCTAACACAATTGCATTAAATAGACATTATTTGCTCAGACAATAAATTATTCAATTTCTTTTCCTGTGAAAGCTTAAAATTTGCTACAGAAAATTATCTGCCCAGTTTATAATTATATATATTCATCAGCAGCTAAGTTACAGCGTTATCTTCTGCTTCTACCATACAAAATATCAGGGTTCAAATTCAGCACTGGTGCACATGCTTAAGGCTCCCATGAGAGCCTGGTAAGCTGGTAAATATGGTGTGAATGGACATTGGCTGTGTTCATTTACAAAAAGATTTCAGAAATAATACTCTGTTAAATTACAATAATTCCAGCAGAATTGAATCCTAATGTTGGAAAATAGGCTAATGCTAGCACTGCTGAATCTCGTATCATCAAGTAGGCATTATTTTTGCTTCATATGTGTTCTGTTCCTTGAAAAATATTTGCTACTGAATACAAACCAGGTAAGTTTTAGTTTAGATCAGCAAAGTATTGAACAGGGTAGAGGCAGTGAAACATGGACAGAAGTACATATATGGCATGGCACTCTACAGAAAACATGTTGATATTATTCCTGTTGATTTAGAAGAGAATCCAGTCAATGAGCAAGGCCTGTTGTTCATTATCTCAACAAAGATAAGGAATGAATGGTTACAGATGCGAAACTAACATTTGCTTCTAGAAGTGGCTTTGTAGATGAGGTTCTGTAGACACC
The DNA here is from genome assembly GCA_002909625.1 of Bambusicola thoracicus. Classification (NCBI taxonomy): domain Eukaryota; kingdom Metazoa; phylum Chordata; class Aves; order Galliformes; family Phasianidae; genus Bambusicola; species Bambusicola thoracicus. The sequence continues at coordinate 1,629 of PPHD01010742.1, read as the reverse complement.
AGTGACTTCACAAACAGGTATTCACCATATGCTGCCAGAACTACACTGTTCTGTATATAAATAGAATTAATGATTTCACTGGCAATTGATTTATCTCATATGTATAAACAGATGAGGAAATAGGTGGGCAAAACAAAACCCTAGTAGAATTCCAGAAACCCAGCCATTCTTTTCAATTACCTTGAAGGAATGTGACAGAAGAAACAGATGGTGCAAGCTGTTGGATCTACTTATTAAATTTCTTAGAACAGTTACCTGTGAAAATAAAATACAAATTCTTTTTATCTAATATTTCAAGCCACTGGGTGATTGTAAGTTCAAGTCAGGGTGTTATATCTGGTATATTAGATACCTAGAGTCTCTCTGTCAAAGATTTGTCTGCTGGGTGCAAAAGGAAAACAAGAGAACTCTAGGTGTATGCTGTGGGAATGTCTTTGTGGCTGTTAGCAGAAGTAATCTGAGTATGCCATGCCTCCTCTATCAAACAGCAAAGAAGCTTCCACATCTATAGTGCCTCACACTAAGGGCCAACAGGCAAAGCCTTTGACATGAGGAAGGACTCTGTTCCCTTCTACCTTTGAGCAGCAAATGAATCACAATTTTGTTGAGTTAGGAAAAAATATCAAATATTTCATGAAATAAATAATACTGCTCTCATATTCATGGATATAAGTAGGAACTTACAGCCATAAATTCAATGGGACTCAATTTTCAGTAACCAGAGAGGACTTTACTCTTCAAAGGCAGACATAAAACAAAATGAGAATCCTTGGTCAGCCATAAAAAATTTGTGCCACCTGCTACCAAGATGAAGAAGCAGGAATAGAAGCCCAGGGAACACAGCAGCTTAGGCAGTTTAAGATTTCAGGTGCATCTAGCTGCTTGCTGAAACAACTGAGTAAGAGAACGATCAGTCAAAAGTACAGACAGGTATCTACAGAGAATTAGTCTGAAGTTTGAGTCCAAACATTTATTCAATGTTATTAAAGGCAGTTTTTCTAAATGCTGTTGAGATTTCAAAAGGATGGCGATAATTATCAACACTGTAATTCTGCTTACAGATCTGTCTTAAACCACTTGTGTACAACTGATTTCCAGTTGTCTCTCATTGGAGGCCTCTCCTGTGTGTGAGCTCTGGCTCTGTGCTCTGTTATCCCTTCCTCTGATGTCAGAACAGCCTTTTCTCTCAAGGCCTCTACCCCATTAATCTTAGCTGACTAATGCATGGAGAAAGGAGGTGTGAAAATTACCTCTCTGCACACAGAAAGCATCAAGGGAATTCTCTTGTGTTGCTGCATTTGAGAGTTTTTTCACTATTGTGACTGGCTTAGAGACAGTATGCAGTGCAGTCCCACTTTCTGAGAAAATGACTTACAATGACTTCTGCTAACACCCGAGGATGTTCAGGCAGAACTAATATCATGTGACCAGAGGCCAATTACAACCAGGAATTTGGATTAAAAATAAAAGAGAAATGAGAACATTTGCCACAAAGTACTTTATCCTTCAGCAAGAAGACATTTTTCTATCAAGGAATGAAAGTAGCGTTTACTTTTGTTAGAAGTGCTTCTGTTTCACTATATATATATATTTTTTTTTCACTCTAAGAACACTCATACTTTGAGACAG